>DWNI01000004.1:0-109619 GCA_018250175.1 Alychna victa
ATAAGTCGTAAACAATTTTTTATACACCTCGGAGTCATTTATATGGCAAAAACTTTTGCCGGGTCAGCTAGAACATTCATGTTTCTACCACATGTAGGTCAGTAGAAACTCTAGTTGCGATTTCGTCACTCAAAGTTGTCCGCGTGAAACAAAGGGTGTGTAGTTTTGTACGTTACCGGCGGAAGCTACTAATTGGTGCACGCGGTAATTGGAAGCTTCGGAAATGTCGCGAACACGTTCGAGGTGACACGGAACAACAGAGCGATTAATGAATTTGTATTAACAAGTCATTTTATCAAATTCCCGCCGTCGTTTGCTAAAAATTCGAAATATTATGAATTTAAAAAAATATTGGCGCCTATAAATTGGCGTATGGCACTTTAGGTTCAAAGGGTTCGATTCCCTAGCAAGGCAAAAGTTTCAATGAAGAGTTTCAATTTCTGTTCTCGGTCTGGGTGTGTTCATGATATGTGTCCATGACACCCACGATACAGGGAATCCTACTGTGGGTCTAACTGGCAACAGTAAACAAAGCACTTACCTACTTGAATTTTTACCAAATTTTTACTTCAATAAGAAAAACAAATTGCCCCCCCCCCCCGCGCCCCTCCTGGTGCTTACGTAATAGTTGAACGGCCGTGTCCTTAACCTCATTAACCATGGGAACTTGAGCTCACTAATAGTACTGACCTCTTATAAATAAGATTAATGAGAAGCACAACTTTAACAAAAAAATTACTGAATTAGCAGAAAACCTTTCAATTGGCAACCCCGACAACAATATATTCCTGGTAAAGTATAGAATACGTGACAAGTTTGATGACCATTAAGGGTTGGTGACACGCCACCACCACTCCCCGCGGGAAATAGGTGGTGCCACCACTCTGACCCGGTTCGCCGAGTTTAGACAGATAAGGTTGGGCTTTCGCTATTAAATACTTATATGACTAGCTTTTACCCGCGACTTCGTCACCGAAGAAACAAACTGCCTACATTAATTAAATCATTAACATTATCTACTGCAATTTTCATACGAAGAATGCTACGAGCAAAAACCGGTCAAGTGAGAGTTTAGTTTGAACTTTTTGAAAAAAAGTACCCTATGTTTTTCTTCACCGTAGCAAGGGATAATTAATTAGTAATACGTACATAACTTTTTTGAAAAGAGGTGCGGAATCGAACTCAGGCCACCCGGTCGCGCGACCAACGTTCAAGCCGCTGGGCTATCCCTCGCTTCTTTACATTAACGTACCTTATTTAAAATCTGAATTCATTAAGTTTGCACCGAAGCAAGCTCTCGTACAGTGGCTACAACTCTCGTCAGATCGACGGCAGTCCACACATCGCGTGTGAAATTTGTAATTTTGTGCTCAAAGGTATTACAATTTCGTGTGTAATTTACATAATAACTTTCGTAAACACATAATATTTATGTAAACTCATCACATACATGTGTGGAGTAGGGTTTAGTTAACTAATTGTATAGTTCGACCTGTTTTATATACAATCGTTTATTTCGCTACGTTATTGCAAGCTGGTCTCTTAGTGCCCTTACTGGTACAACCACCACATTTGCTTGATATTAAAGTTACCTAATTATTTTATTAATTTCTTATTAAAAAATTTTCGTATACAAAATTTTTTTACAATATTAAAATGTTATCCCAATAGTCTGTAACAACAAACATGACAGAACGAAGACAGCCGAGAGCTACATATAAAAAAGTTTTTTTTATGTGAACAGCCGACAAACAGACGAGTCCCCTAGGAGTAGTAGTAGTAGGGAAATAATAGAATAAAATACTAGGTGTCTCTTAATTCAATGTGTTTGAAATTGTTGCGTTTAAATATATATGGTAGCTGACCCGGCAAACGTTTTGCCATATAAATAATTTCTAGCGGTATAAAAAATTGTTTACAACTACTATTCTCTAACCTACCGAATATACACAAAAAGTTTTATAAAAATCGGTCAATCCGTTTCGGAGGAGTTTGGTTACAAACACTGCGACACGAGAATTTTATTATTAGATTTATTATATGTTATAATTTATTAATTACTTGTAGACCCCCTCAATATATTTTCTACATTACCCTATCCTCAGCCCAAAGTTTGTCTGGAAGAAATCGCTGTCTAGCGATACGACCGCCTTTTGTACTGTACTTAGTGAAGGTTCATGCAACTGTTACTTGTGTGTACAAATAAAGAGCATCGCATCTATCTAGTCAGATAAACATCTAGGTAAGGGTTAGGCCAAACGCCATTGCGTAATTTGATGTATGTAGCATTTGTAGCTAGAAATAATAAAGTATCAAGTATGGCGTGGTCCGTGGAGCACTAGCAACAAACATGACATATCGCTACGAGCACGTAACCGACGCGCGTCGTGCAATATTGCAAATGGCGTTGCGTGACGACACCTGCGTCTGTACTACCTTTTACTGAATTACACTGAAAGCATATTTGCGCTTGTTTCTCTCCTTCGATACCATGTCTCCCCGGTGTGTTCGATGGAATACGAGTTGTTACAACTGAGCGGCCGCGTGACTCGAGCGATGCCAGGTAGTGTTGTTTTGTAGGATGTTTATTATTTGTACCCACTTGCTGCAGTGGAAAGTTCACCGACGCGTTCCGGCTGTGAAAGCGGACGTCCACTTATTATTGAATTTCCGATGTTGCTTATAAAAAAGTTGTCCCGATTCTAGAAGTAAGTCATACGCCATGTCTTCGAACATTGTCCAACAAGGTGCAGCACAAGTAGAGAAAGTGGGCTTGAATTCATGATGGACAAAGCCCCTGACACGCGACAGTTTTCAGTTTCCAGCTCTAACCATGTACTTATCGAGCCTACCCACTAAACACCACCTGATTTTAACTGACCGAAACGGCCTCAAAGTCTTCATCTAATGCGGTCCCACCTATTTATAGATCATCGACTCATAAAACATGATTTGTAGTACATACTAACAGATAGGCCCTTAAAAAATGTTTTGACATTTATTTTACAGCCATATCAATTTGACATACAGCCAGACAGTTTGTTCATACAAGTTTATTACATAGATGTAATAAAAGCAACACTTCCAGGACCTCCACGAGATACATCCCGATCCATTAGATATTTGATATCACTTAACACCTGAGTAGTTCAGTGCTGCTGCCACTCACAGGGTTCAGCCATTGTTCATGACGGTACCTCCTCGCACAACAATATCAGCCGTACGCCACCGTAATATAGTCGAGTTTTCCAGCTCGCTGTATCATTATAACAAAATTCTTTTCAGCTTTATACAGCTCTATGTTTTAATGATACGGAAAGGGATGCCGTCTTTGATGTCTTGACTGTTTAATTGTAATATTACACACAATAATACAAGATATAATTGGCTTTAAAATAAAATAACAAAGTGTTGTACAAACATCACAAACAGTATATTATTTACTATTAAATTGCTCGATGGTTATTTCATAAGAGTAACGCGAAACAGGTTTGAATGACAACAAAGGAAGAATAATTCAAATACCTTTTTAAATTACTAATGGTTTAATAGCTGGCTAACGAATATGACATGTGACTAAAAATTGTCGGCACTGGCCATATTTACCACCATTTTCCAAATGAAAAACCTAAATGTTAGAATAAATTATTTTAAACAAAATGATAAAGTTAAAAAGCGACAATCGGAGAGATCAAAGAAAAATATTAAACCGAAAATCCTGAGAAAAATATATAACAATGAAATTAAGTAACTTTAAACCGATGTGTCATTTGCAGATAGATCGGTGGCGCGTTTTTCATCCCCCGATAGTCAAGTATGAAATATCACTCGGGACTGAATTTTAGAACGAAACGTTTGAACCTTAACATATTGTAGTAAAGTCGTGTTTCGCTTGTGATTCAACAACTTAATGTGAATTTAATTCGCACAGTTTAGAAATCAATTTCTATTTTATAGATTTCAGTTTTGGCGCTCTCGACACGGAAGTATCGTTCATTCTTCATACGATTTGGGAATATCGGATTTATTTAACTAGTCTGGATGTCTGTCGGCTATTTAAAAAGAAAATTGCAAATTATAACGTCACACCTTAAAAAACCGACTTCAAGCACCGTCTTCAGTATACGTTGACGACAACAAAGTTGACGACATCATTTTAAGAGTTTTCTGATGTATCTCCGAAATCAAGGGACCAACAACAATGAAACTTATATGGGATCACACGAGAAGCACTAGTTTTCAAATAAAAAACATCATTAAATTCGGTTCATCCACTCAAAAGTTCTGAGGTAACAAACATAAAAACAAAAAACATACCTACAGTTGACTAAAGAACCTCCTCCTTTTTCTGAAGTCGGTTAATAAAAACATTTCTTGGTTATTTAAAAAGACACTCAAAAGTAGCGTAGTGCTCAACCAAGGCACTACAGAATCCAGCAACCTTTAAACGAAGTGGCTCAAGCTGTTCGGCAAGCTAAGCCACGAGCCGGTGGTTGCGGATGGCCCTCCTCACGGAACCTCTAAATACTTTCCCACCGTTTTTAATATAGGTAACTAATAGAAATCTAAGTGAGAAACCGAATTTTTATACTTTCTTTTGAAACATCTCTAACTTACATTTTAATACTACGAGAATATCATAAGAAACAGCTTTTCATTTCAAAAGTCGCATTTCATTGTGCATTATAATGCATTTATATTTAATTATGACAAGTCACACCATAAACAATACTTTAATTTACATAAATATGTCAGTTACTTCAACGGCATGACAGAAGTCTCTGTACTAATGGTGCTACTCTGCGCGGTACAGTTATGCAGAAAAGCTATTAAAGCAAGCGACGCATTAATGACACTTCCATTAAAGGCGACCGAGGATTAGCTTTTTTGTTGCGCGGTACAGTCGCGCTCGTCTTACAAAGGCGTTGCATAGACGAGACGTTGGCTAACATAATATTAATTTAACACGTATTATTTTCTTATGCCCCTCTCCTTTAATTAGACATAAGAACCGCGCCAGCTAAATTTTAATCTTATATTTTCAGTGACTCAACCTGGCTTCGCTTTAAAGGCCGTATTCCTTAAGTTTACAAATAATACTTTATAATACCCAACATAATTGTTGATAAACGTTTTTATCAGGCGTTTTATTAATGTAATGTTCACTCTACTTTACACTTTTACTCATAGTTATTGCTGTTTGATGTTATATAAATGGAAAATATTTTTTTAAGCTAAATATACAAATTATCCGAAATTTAAAGCAACAGCAAACGTAGGTAAAGTCAGCGATATACTGGACGTATTCCACCTGTCAAAAAGTATAGTCACGTAGGAAAGTTCTACTGTTGAAAGTTTTCATCAACATAATAATTGGGGCCGTCGGAGTGGAATTCGGTATTTATTGGCTGATCGGCTCCAAAAGTCCTGACGCGTGAGGAGAAGCATTTTATAAAGAATATTCGTACGCAAAGTTACGCAGAGTAAATTCCGGCAGAGGCACCGGGCTCATCACTGTGGTGCCTCGGCTCTGATTAATTATGTGAAAGATTATTGATATAACAGACGTATGAACAAACTTACGAATGAATGAGTTTATTTTTCATAGTTACATATTAATGAAATTAATGGATGTGTGCTGTCACTTTCTAAAGCTTGAAAGTTAAATTATTAAAAAACTAAATATTTTCAGACTCAGTTTGTCTTTTCCATTTTCTATCACATTGCAATGAATTGAGACGGTATTAAGTACGCAGTTAATACAAATTAAAGTAATCAACTGGTCAAAATGTATCGAGCTTAGATCCCATCAAAATTATGTGAGAGTTCAAAGAACGTGACTGATTATTATTTACCACAAGATTTTATCAGTTTGACAGTTTGACAGGCAACCTCTGTATATTTCTACTCTGTGCAACTCGCGAGCATAATCCGCACAAGTACACTCCCGCTCAAAATTGATTGACTGATATTGACATTTCATTACATACACGACGGCGTTCGACGCGCTCGGTGAATGATAGAGGCGATAGAAGCCGACCGGAATGAGCCAGCCTTGTAAATGGAACACCAAAATACATTTGACAACACTGGAGCTTCGAGTGTTAACTTCCCTCATCGCTGCTGTTTGTTTCAGCACTTAACTGTTTTTAAATACCTCAGAAAGCGAACGATACCTCCGTCTTAACTCAAATCTCAAGTTTTCTTCAAACCCTGTTTTCTTTTTGGCCAGTGTTAGGAAGATAAACTACACTTTTTACTGTAGTGTTAACTAGTCATAACTTTAAGTTGGTAAATACTAAAGTGGTTGAAATTGAGGAACCTAATTAAAAGTAAAATTTACAATATGCTACAAAAAATTTAAGATAAATATTTTTCTTCTTATTTTTGCAGACAGCAACTAAGTCGTTAAACGGCGCCATTTTAATTGTAATTAAACTAGTTTTAATCAACGTTAAGTGCAACGTAAACCTAGCTCTCGCTCGCGTCGCCGCGTCGCGTTGATATTACAAACGGACTTCTTAAAGGAATATCGCGTTAACAAAGAGCCCGTCTAACCTTCCTTGGAGGTTGTACACTGGGGCTACGAGTGAATTTAAATATTATTTTTAGTAAAATATCGTTTCAGCTTCGGAGTTATCCATAGACAATAACCAGCAACGAAAAAATAAAATATAAAAAGGTTTCCGATATTGTTGTACACAAACTGGTACGTTAACTTAGAAATCGGACAAATTAGAGACAACTGTTTTTCCAGCCAGTAATAAAACATGTCTCAATCGATAGATTAAGTGATGAAATGAAATGTCGGGAGTATACATAATCATAATTGTAATAAATAAAAACATCATCTTTTGATATTATAATTTCAAAAGCAAGTCAACTTGTTCAATGCCCTTGTATCGGAATTGTAACACGAAATGAAAGCGGTCACCGCGGAATTTGTCACGTCGACTTACTTTGCCTAATTGAGTAAAGCTCGTCTACAGTTTAAAAAGATTGAGATAATTTATGCCTATGGGCTGTACAAAAAACTGATGGAAAGTTACGTCGACTGTCAATAAAATTAAAAAATAATGTATTGGTATCATACTTCTGCCGGCCAGGGATATCGATCGAGGTATAAGTCAGTATTTACTCTTCCTTACAATCATCACATCCCTTCACCGGTTGACACAGTTCTTCACATCGCACAGTCCCCGACAATCCTCGCCAGTTTTAGCCAAAACCAAGTTATGCCCTTCAAGCGTACATTTGCTAGTCAATGCGAAACAAATTGTTGCGATATGATAAATAGTAGTCGACCTTCAGCAAAGCTATTTGAGGATAATTTGCCCGTTCTGTAATTTACTGACGCATTCCTAGTGTAATACGATTCGTGATAACCACTGCTGCCTACACTCGTGCCTTCTGCTTGCAACTACACATTATGCATGCAGCATACAGCACATTATAGGACGCACTAAGAAAAAAAGTAAGAATGTCGTAAGGTTATGTGTGAATAAATACATCCTTGATGTTATTGATAATGCCTTAATTAAAAATAACTAACACTTGAGTTAATCAGTGAAGTAGTTTATCACTCTCCTCAGTTTCCGAGGCGGCCATGTTGTCTCCCCCTGACAACTCCCGCCATTTTGTAAACCGATGCCGGAAATTAAAACCGCCAACATGGATTCAGTACATATTTTTAGCTGTACGTGGAAAAACCAATAAAAAGCCCTTCGGCAGGTTTTATTATTGTTTACTTTTATGAAAGCGGTGGAAACAGGATTTTGCAATATTTACCTAACCTATAATTTCCCTGAAAAAAAATTAATATTCAATTGAAATCTACGAAGCTGAAATAATTTTAACATTTAAATACAAATTTACATAAACTTTGTTTTTTACTTTGGCATAACGTATAATGTCAACTCAGTATTCACAAAAAAAAACTGCACGGACTTCGACGCCATGACAGAAACGCTTTCACGCCAAAATTGTGTTCAGTCATGATAATAAAAATAAAATGTATCAAGGCACACATAGTTTAAAAATAAAATACACTTTTCATATAATAGCGAAATATTTTGCTAGACACTGTTGTGTCCAATAATTTTAACGTACACTAAAACCTGAATGGCGACCCCCGAACGTTTTAATCACTCGATTGACAGCGTTTTGTACAAAACTTTCTCCATGCCATGTAAACGTCAATTAAACTGCATTTTGTGTTACATAAATGTTAACGTGAAAGTACCAGCATCGTGATCAGCCAGAATGGATGAATACACCATAATACATGGGAAATAAAAAATACTCGCCTGGTATTTACGATCGGCTGCTACACCGATAGCGATAAGCGAATATAATGATTTTTTCAACAAGATTGAAGCAACTGAAAGGAATTCAATCTGTGTTCCAGGTCGAAATTCTGATCATAAGTAGGTAAGATAACTTAGTATTTGATAAGATACGTATTGAGATAAGTATTTTATATATATACGATCCCATCGGCAGTCGTAAAGTATCTTTTATATGGCGTTGTTGTAATTTATTGTACGTTTATTGTATTCAACTCATTATTTATTCAAAATGTAAGTCAAAGTTTGAGTCTGAATCTTGTTATTTGTTTGTTCATTCAGCTCAAAGCTTGCCGGCACGTTGCGGAAGTCAAAACGGGTGGCCAGCTCGCGCTCGGCGTTCTCTACCGCGTTGTTCACTTCCTGCAGGTCGATTTCAGAAACGATATCAAAAGATGGCATGTGTTTTCTCCCTCTCTGGTTTGCGTTGCATAATACCCGCTGGGCAGCGCAAAACAACCTGTTAAAGAGCTGGAAAGTCGATAACGCTATAATAGAAAGTAAGTTTAGCATTCGCGAAATTGGCGAATGGGGAGGCAATGATGAAAATCACCGTGCTGGGTTGCGGTGCACTGGGTCAGCTCTGGCTGGCAGCACTACATAAACAAGGCCATGAGCTTCAGGGCTGGCTGCGCGTACCGCAGCCGTATTGCCACGTAAATCTGCTTGATAACACTGACGGTAGCGTCGTTAACGAGTCTTTCACGGCCAACGATCCTGAATTTCTTGCCACCAGCGATCTCTTATTGGTCACGCTCAAAGCGTGGCAGGTTTCCGATGCCGTACGCACGCTGACCGCCCGGTTACCTTCAAGCTGCCCTATTTTACTGCTGCATAACGGCATGGGGACGCTGGATGAGCTAGGGGGTTTGCCACAGCCATTGCTGCTCGGGTTAACGACTCAGGCGGCCAAAAGAGACGGCAATGTCATTATTCATGTCGCCTCAGGCACCACCCACATTGGCCCAGGCAACGCTAAGGCCAACGACTACAGCTACCTTGCAGATATGCTGCATGCCGCGCTGCCGGACGTCGCGTGGCATAATAATATCCAGCCGGCGAGCTGGAACAAACTTGCGGTAAACTGCGTGATTAACCCGCTGACCGCACTGTACGAGTGTTCTAACGGCGAATTGAAAAATCACGCTGAAGAGGTTGCCAGCATCTGCGAAGAAGTGGCGCAGGTTATGGAGCGTGAGGGGCACCACACCTCACCAGAAAGCCTGCTTGATTACGTCGGGCAGGTTATTAATAGTACGGCAGAAAATACCTCATCGATGCTGCAGGATATTCGCCTGGAGCGCCACACGGAAATTGACTATATCACCGGCTATCTGCTGCGCAGAGCGAGAGCTCACGGCATCCCTGTTCCGGTGAACGCCCACCTCTACGAGCGGGTTAAACGTAAGGAGAATGAATATGAGCGCACGAGCGCTGGTCTGCCTGGCACCTGGCACTGAAGAGACGGAAGCGGTTACGACTATCGATCTGCTGGTTCGCGGCGGGATCAAGGTTACAACGGCAAGCGTCGCCACCGACGGCGATCTGAAAATTGTTTGCTCACGCGGCGTAAAGCTGCTGGCGGACGCGCCGCTGGTTGAGGTTGCAGACGGCGACTTCGACATCATTGTGCTGCCCGGTGGTTTGCAAGGTGCCGAGTGCTTCCGCGACAGCCCATTACTGGTCGAAACCGTGCGCCAGTTTCATCTCTCTGGCCGTATTGTGGCGGCGATTTGCGCGGCGGCAGGTACGGTACTGGTCCCGCATGAGCTGTTCCCGATAGGCAATATGACCGGCTTTCCTGGTCTGCAAGACACCATCCCCGAGGGGCAATGGCAGGATAAACGCGTCGTCTGGGATCCGCGCGTTAACCTGCTCACCAGCCAGGGCCCGGGAACCGCGATTGATTTTGCGCTGAAGATTATCGATTTGCTGGTAAGCCGCGAGAAGGCGCATAAAGTGTCGCAGCAGCTGGTGCTGGCTGCGGGGATTTATAGCTTCAGGGATTATCAGTAATACCTTTCACCCTAACCTTCTCCGTGGAAAGGAGAAGGCCGGGTGAGGGTCAGTCCCTTACGGGCGGTACACCTTAATATTCTTGAAGCCCTGCTCGCTCAGATACAGCGCCTGCAGGCGGCTCATCACACCACGCTCGCACCACAGCAGGTAGGTTTTGCTCTGGTCAAGGTCGCCAAACTTAGTGCTCAGCTTGTAGAACGGCAGCGCAACAACCTCAACGCCTTCCTGCGCAAAAGGTTTCTCATCGACTTCGTCGTTGGAACGAATATCCAGCAGCACCTCATTGGCCCCAAACGCGCTAACCGTTTCGACTTCCGCCACTTCCTGCTGAGTCTGTGTCGCAATATCGCGGATATCGATATTGGTCGCTTCGGCAACCACACGCTCCAGAATCGAGAAGTCGAACTTCTGTTCTTCTTCTTCGATCTTCGCCTTCACCGCTTTGACGGTTGGGCTTTTCGAGATCACGCCGCAGTATTCCGGCATCGTGCGGGCAAAATCAGCGGTACCGATTTCACGCGCCAGATCGATGATGTGTTCTTTATCGTGAGAGATAAGCGGGCGCAGGATCAGCGTATCGGAAACGTTATCGATCAGGCGCAGGTTGGTCAGCGTCTGGCTGGACACCTGACCTAACGCTTCGCCGGTCACCAGCGCCTGAACGCCGTAGCGCTCGGCAACCTGAGAGGCGGCACGCACAAACATACGCTTCAGCACTACGCCCATCTGGCCATCTTCAACTTTCTCGAGGATTTCGCCAACCACCGGCTCAAAGTTAATCGCTACGAAGCGCACGCGGTGAGAGCTGCCGAAGCGGTTCCACAGGTAGTGAGCAACCTGCTTAACGCCGATTTCATGAGCGGCACCGCCGAGGTTAAAGAAGCAGTAGTGCACGCGGCAGCCGCGACGCATCAGCATATAGCTGGAAACGCCGGAGTCGAAACCGCCGGAAATCAGCGACAATACGTCTTCCTGGGTACCGATAGGGAAACCACCGATGCCTTCATAGCGGCCTTTTACCAGCAGCAGGCGATCGTTTTCGATCTCCAGGTTAACCGTCACGTCCGGAGCGTTAAGCTTAACGCGCGCGGATTCAATGTGTTGATTCAGGCCACCGCCAACGTAGCGTTCAACGTCAATGGAGCTAAATTCGTGTTTACCGCGACGTTTTACGCGCACGCAGAAGCTCTTACCTTCCAGCTTATCGCGATAAAGTTCCAGCGCCTGCTCAAAGATGTTATGCATATCGGTGTAAGGCACATCTTCTACTTCAAGGATGTGGTGAATACCCGGAATGCGGGTCAGCGCTTCACGAATCGCGATACGCTGGTTTTCATCTTTGGCGCGAACTTCGATATTGTCCCAGTGGCGAACAACCGCCAGGCCTTCGTCGTAGTGCTTTAAAACGTTGCGAATATTCCCGGTGAGCATCTTAATAAAGCGAATGCGCACAGATTGGCTCTTGATGGTGATTTCCGGGAACAATTTAATGATAAACTTCATGGCGGTAAGGGTTCGTTTAGTCAGCCGGGCTGACTGCGCAGCACGCGGGCATAAAAAGAAGTACTTGCAGCGGCGTAATGCCACCTGCATCCGAGGCGCGCAAGTATATCACCATCCCGCAAAGACTGCGCACCTTAACCGACTTGCACGAGCCTGCTTGATAATCACATCGACTCCGCTACCATGTCGGCGTCGAATAAATACAGAGTCAGACATTCACTATGCCGAAAAAAACTGAATCTCCGGCCAGCTTCGAAACCGCGCTGGTCGAACTGGAGCAAATAGTTACTCGTCTGGAAAGCGGCGATCTTGCCCTTGAAGAGGCGTTAAACGAATTTGAGCGCGGCGTACAGCTGGCTCGCCAGGGGCAAGTGAAACTCCAGCAGGCGGAGCAGCGCGTACAGATCCTACTGAGCGACAGCGAAGAAGCCCCTCTGACTCCCTTTAGCCCGGATGCTGAGTAACATGGATTTTAATCAACAGCTTCAGGCTCATGTTGTGCGGGTCAATGACGCCATTTCGCGCTTTCTGGCGCCGCTGCCGTTTCAGAACAGTCCACTGGTTGAAGCGATGCACTATGGCTCACTATTGGGCGGTAAGCGCCTGCGTCCCTTCCTGGTGTACGCCACCGGCGAAATGTTTGGCGTAGCGGACGAAGCGCTGGATGCGCCAGCAGCCGCCGTAGAATGCATCCACGCTTACTCTCTGATTCACGATGATTTACCGGCGATGGACAACGACGATTTACGTCGCGGTCAGCCAACCTGCCACATTAAATTTGGCGAAGAGAACGCAATTCTGGCTGGCGATGCCCTGCAAACGCTGGCGTTTTCTATACTGAGTGATGCGCCGATGCCGGGCGTTGAAATTGCCGATCGCCTGGCCATGGTTTCCGAACTGGCTACCGCCAGCGGCGTGGCGGGCATGTGCGGCGGTCAGGCGCTGGATTTAGCCGCCGAAGGTAAGCAAATTGACCTGGCGGCGCTGGAGCGTATTCATCTGCATAAAACCGGTGCCCTGATTCGCGCGGCGGTTCGCCTGGGCGCATTAAGCGCCGGAGAGCGAGGACGGAAAGCCCTGCCGATTCTCGATCGCTATGCCGCCAGTATCGGCCTGGCCTTCCAGGTGCAGGATGACATCCTCGACGTGATCGGCGATACCGCCGTCATTGGCAAACGCCAGGGTGCCGATCAGCAGCTTGGCAAAAGTACCTATCCGGCGCTGCTGGGGCTTGAACAGGCCCAGGCAAAAGCGCAGGATCTCTATCAGGAAGCATTGCAGGCTCTGGCCGAGCTTTCTGAGCTGTCGCTGGACACGGCGGCACTGGAAGCGCTGGCAAACTACATTATCCACCGTGATAAATAACGCATAACAACGATGAGTTAAGATTTCTGATGAGTTTTGATATCGCCAAATACCCGACCCTTGCTCTGGTGGATGCCAGCCCGGATCTGCGCGTGCTGCCTAAAGAGAGCTTACCCAAGCTTTGCGATGAGCTACGCCGCTATCTGCTAGACAGCGTAAGCCGTTCCAGCGGGCACTTTGCCTCCGGACTTGGTACGGTAGAACTGACCGTGGCGCTGCATTACGTCTACAACACGCCGTTCGATCAACTCATCTGGGACGTAGGCCACCAGGCTTATCCGCACAAAATTCTGACCGGCCGCCGCGATAAAATTGGCACCATTCGCCAAAAAGGCGGCCTGCATCCGTTCCCGTGGCGGGCAGAAAGCGAGTACGACGTGCTGAGCGTGGGTCACTCCTCCACCTCCATTAGCGCGGGTATCGGGATTGCCGTTGCCGCAGAAAAAGAAGGCAAGGACCGTAAGACGGTCTGCGTAATCGGCGACGGCGCGATCACCGCCGGTATGGCCTTCGAAGCGATGAACCACGCGGGCGACATTCGTCCGGACATGCTGGTGGTGCTTAACGACAACGAAATGTCGATTTCCGAAAACGTAGGCGCGCTGAACAACCACCTGGCGCAGCTGCTTTCTGGAAAACTTTATTCGACATTACGTGAAGGCGGCAAGAAGGTCTTCTCCGGCGTACCGCCGATCAAAGAGCTGCTGAAACGCACCGAAGAGCACATTAAAGGCATGGTCGTGCCGGGCACGCTGTTTGAAGAGCTGGGCTTTAACTATATCGGTCCCATCGACGGCCACGATGTCGTGGGCCTGGTGAATACGCTGAAAAACATGCGCAGCCTGAAAGGCCCGCAGTTCCTGCATATCATGACCAAAAAAGGCCGCGGCTACGCGCCTGCGGAAAAGGACCCGATCAGCTTCCACGCAGTACCGAAGTTCGACCCACAGAGCGGAACGCTGCCGAAAAGCACCGGCGGCCTGCCGAGCTACTCGAAGATTTTTGGCAACTGGCTGTGTGAAACTGCCGCCCAGGATGACAAACTGATGGCCATCACCCCGGCCATGCGTGAAGGCTCCGGGATGGTAGAATTTTCGCGCCAGTATCCTGACCAATATTTTGACGTAGCGATTGCCGAGCAGCACGCGGTCACCTTCGCGGCGGGTCTTGCCATCGGTGGATATAAGCCGGTCGTTGCCATTTACTCTACCTTCCTCCAGCGTGCTTACGACCAGGTGATTCACGACGTGGCGATTCAAAAGCTGCCGGTGATGTTTGCCATCGATCGCGCCGGGATTGTTGGCGCCGACGGCCAGACGCACCAGGGCGCCTTTGATATCTCCTTCCTGCGCTGTATTCCGGACATGGTCATCATGACCCCGAGCGACGAAAACGAATGTCGCCTGATGCTTCATACCGGCTACCACTACAGCGAAGGTCCAAGCGCCGTGCGTTACCCGCGCGGTACAGGTACGGGTGCAGATCTGGCCCCCCTCGCGGAACTGCCGATTGGCAAAGGCGTTTTGAAGCGCGAAGGCGAAAAAATTGCGCTGCTGAACTTTGGTACTTTACTGCCAGAAGCCGCGGCGGCTGCCGAAGCGCTAAACGCCACGCTGGTCGATATGCGCTTCGTTAAACCGCTGGATGAAACCCTGATTCTTGAGCTTGCTGCAGGACACGACTCGCTGGTGACCCTTGAAGAAAACGCCATTATGGGCGGCGCAGGCAGCGGCGTGAACGAAGTGCTGATGGCGCACCGCAAACCGGTTCCGGTGCTTAACCTTGGCCTGCCCGACTTCTTCATTCCACAGGGCACGCAGGAAGAAGCGCGCGCCGCAATTGGCCTCGACGCTGCCGGTATCGAAGCGAAGATCCGCAGCTGGGTAAGTTAACTTCATCCGTACACTAAATAATTCAACCCACAGCACGACGGCAAGTGAACATATCCCGATGAGCTTACTCAGGTAAGTGATTCGGGTATGAGAGCACCGCCAACACCGCTGTGGTTTGAAGTTTAACGTGTACGGCCTGCTATGCTTAATAGATATTCCTACATAGCAGGAGCGACATCGTGCAATACACCCCGTTAGGCACCACCGACCTTAAGGTTTCCCGCCTTTGCCTCGGCTGCATGACCTTTGGCGAACCCGATCGCGGCAGCCACGCCTGGACGCTTCCCGAAGAAAGCAGCCGGGAAATTATCCGCCACGCGCTGGACAAAGGGATCAATTTCTTCGATACCTCGAATAATTACTCCGACGGCAGCAGCGAAGAGATCTTAGGCCGCGCGCTGCGTGATTTTGCCCGCCGCGAGGATGTCGTCGTGGCGACTAAGGTTTACAACAAAGTCGGCGATCTCCCTCAGGGACTTTCCCGCCCGCAGATCTTACGCGCTATCGATGACAGCCTGAAACGTCTTGGCACCGACTATGTCGATCTGCTGCAAATCCACCGCTGGGACTACGATACGCCCATTGAAGAGACGCTTGAGGCGCTTAACGAGGTGGTTAAGGCCGGTAAAGCACGCTATATCGGCGCCTCTTCAATGCGCAGCGATCAGTTCGCTCAGGCCCTCGCCCTGCAGTCGCAGGAAGGCTGGGCGCGCTTCGTCACGATGCAGGATCACTACAACCTGATTTACCGCGAAGAAGAGCTGGAGATGTTCCCGCTGTGCTACAAAGAAAAAATCGCAGTGATCCCCTGGAGCCCGCTTGCGCGCGGCAAGCTGACCCGCCCGTGGGGCGATACCACGGCAAGATCTGTCTCAGATGAAGTCGGAAAATCGCTGTACCAGACGAATAACGAAAACGACGCGCTTATCGCTGAACGGCTGGCGAACGTTGCGACCGATAAAGGCGCTTCACGCGCGCAGGTAGCGCTGGCATGGCTGCTAAGCAAACCGGGTAT
The DNA here is from genome assembly GCA_018250175.1 of Alychna victa. Classification (NCBI taxonomy): domain Eukaryota; kingdom Metazoa; phylum Arthropoda; class Insecta; order Lepidoptera; family Hesperiidae; genus Alychna; species Alychna victa. Next base: position 16,140 of record DWNI01000004.1, read on the forward strand.
CGCCGCGCCTGTTATCGGCACATCAAGGCAGGAACAGCTGGATGATTTGCTGGGCGCCGTAGATTTAACGCTAAAACCGCAGGAGATTGCCGAGCTGGAAACGCTTTATCAGCGTCATCCGGTGGCGGGATATCAGTAATTTTATCGACCTGAGGTTTTGCCCCCTCTCCCTTTCAGGGAGAGGGTCAGCGACTACGAAAAGTGGTCGTAGCCCTTCATCTCAAGCGTCACAGGATTACCTTCGCGGGTAAACTGCAGCCCTTCAGACGCAGAAACAATCTGCCCAATACAGGTATAAGGTACGCCAAGATTGCCGATAGCCACTTCCAGCGCCCCCCGGTTTAACTCTGGTACGGTGAAGCACAGCTCATAGTCCTCGCCGCCGGACATCGCCCATTTCAGCGCCTGCTCAGGCTCTACGTGCTCGCGCAACGCTTCGGAATAAGGCAGCAAATCCAGATCGATACGCGCCCCGCACTCGCTGGCCTTCAGGATATGACCGAGATCGGAAATCAGGCCGTCTGAGAGATCGATAGCGCTATTAGCCAGATCGCGCAGCGCCTGGCCGTGTAAAACGCGCGGTATTGGGCGCAGATGGCGTTTAAGCAGGTAATCCGCGTGCTGCGCATTCGCAACCTGCAGTCGTTCCTGCAGAATCGCCAGGCCAGCCGCGCTGTCACCCGGCGTACCGGTGACATAAATCCAGTCTCCGGCTTTCGCACCGCTGCGCTTAAGCGCCCGACCAGCAGGGATCATGCCGTGAATGCCCAGCGTCAGGGAAAGCGGGCCGCGCGTTGTGTCGCCGCCAATCAGCTGCATATCGTAATAATCCAGCTGTTCGAACAGGCTATCGCTGAACGCGGCAAGCCACGCTTCGTCCACTTCCGGAAGCGTTATTGCAAGCGTAAGCCAGGCCGGGTCTGCGCCCATAGCGGCCAGATCGCTTAAATTTACCGCCAGTGCTTTGTAGCCCAAATCGCGCGGATCGATATCCGGCAGGAAGTGATTGCCGCTAACCAGCGTATCGGTACTGATAGCCAGTAGCTGTTTTTCGGGTACCGACAGCAACGCACAATCGTCGCCGATACCGGCTTCCACATCACGACGGGAACTTGTTACGCGATCGAAGTAACGGGCAATCAGGGAAAACTCACCGCATGCCATGCGTGATACCTCAAGAATGTCAGTTGCAGAAATGAGAAGGCCGGGAAAACCCGGCCAGGAGATTACTTCTTGTGGGGACGAATAGCGGGAGCGGCTTTGTCGAGAACGCCGTTAACGAACTTGTGGCTGTCTTCGGCGCCGAAGGTTTTCGCCAGCTCAATCGCTTCATTGATGGCCACTTTGTACGGCACATCGTCACGTTTGGACAGTTCAAACAGCGCAATGCGCAGTACCGCTTTTTCCACCTGACCCAGCTCTTCAAGCAGGCGAGACAGGTAAGGCTTCATCAGCCCATCCAGATACTCGCTGTTGGTAGCCACACCGCTCAGCAGCTCGCGGAAATAGACAACGTCAACGTCTTTGACGTCCTGTTCCGCCAGGAACTGGTATTCAACATCAGCGATGTCGTTTTTAGACAACTGCCAGGAGTAAAGCGCCTGGACGGCACACTCACGGGCGCGGCGACGAGCAGCAGGTTTCACAGATTTCCCCTTACAAAAATCAGGCCTTAATGGCTTTCAATACATTAATCATTTCAAGCGCGGTCAGTGCAGCTTCTGCACCTTTGTTACCGGCTTTGGTACCAGCGCGTTCGATGGCTTGTTCAATGCTTTCAGTGGTCAGCACGCCGAAGGCAACGGGAATACCGTTGTCCTGGCCTACGCTTAACAGACCGTTGCTGGCGCCGCCGGAAACGTATTCGAAGTGCGCAGTGCCTCCGCGAATCACGGTGCCGAGCGCGATAACAGCATCGTATTTACCGGTTTTCGCCAGCGCATCGGCGGCCAGCGGCAGCTCATAAGCGCCCGGCACCCAAACGACGGTGATGTTTTCGTCTTTCACCTGGCCGATACGTTTCAGAGCGTCGATAGCCCCTTCCAGCAGGCTGTCATTGATGAAGTTGTTAAAACGCGCGATGGTGATGGCGACGCGAGCGTCAGGAGTAGCAACGGCAGCTTCAATAATGTTCATAATCTTCCTTTACGGGTTCTGTTTAGCCCCGCAGGGGGGCGGATTTTATCATAATCTTTTCGTGACTGCTTACGTTTTACTGGCGTCCGTAAACGGGCGTCAGGTGCAGGCACAAATCCGGGCCGACCTGGCGGACTTCGCTAAAGCTGAACTCCGGCACATCAGCAAGTTTTTCAAGACCGGGAAGCGCGCACAAACCGCGGGCATCGTTACCTAATAATTTTGGCGCGACGTAGACAATAAGCTCATCCACCAGGCCTGCCTGCAGCAGCGCACCGGCAAGAGTCGCCCCAGCCTCAACCCAGACAGAGTTCACCTGACGCTTGCCAAGCTGCATCATTAGCACCACCAAATCAAGATGGCCGTTATGTTCAGGCACCAGCAGTTGCTCAACGCCTTCGGGCCAGCTTTGCTCGTCGGCGTGGCTGCGGGCAAGCCAGGTTTGACCTGGCTTAGCGATAATTTGGTGCTGCGGCGTCACGCGATTCTGGCGGTCGACGACGATGCGAATCGGCTGGCGCAAATCCTGTTGAGCATAGATAGCCTGGCTGGCGCTATCCAGTTCATCCCAGCGCACCGTTAATGACGGGTTATCCGCCAGCACGGTTGCGCTGCTTGAGAGGATAGCAGCGCTTTGTGCGCGCTGACGCTGAACGTCGCGACGCGCCTGAGGAGAAGTAATCCATTGACTCTCCCCGCTTGCCATTGCGATACGGCCATCCAGCGAAGCACCCAGTTTAAGCTGGATAAACGGGAAACCCGTGCGCATACGCTTGAGGAAACCGCGGTTCAGCGCTTCGGCCTCGTTCATCATTAAGCCGTGGCTGACTTCAATACCCGCCTGCTGTAGACGGTAGAGACCGCGTCCGGCAACCTGAGGATTAGGATCCTGCATGGCGGCAACAACGCGAGACACGCCTGCGGCGATTAAAGCATCGCAGCACGGCGGCGTACGCCCATGATGGCTGCAGGGCTCAAGCGTTACGTAGGCCGTTGCGCCTCGCGCCTGCTCGCCTGCCATACGCAAAGCGTGTACTTCCGCATGAGGTTCACCGGCGCGGAAATGGAAACCTTCCCCTACAATTTTGCCGTCTTTGACAATCACGCAGCCGACATTGGGGTTCGGTGCAGTGGTAAAACGTCCGCGCTTCGCCAGCTCAAGCGCACGAGCCATAAACTGTTCATCAAGGAACATCGGCATTAATCCTGTAAACGGGCGATTTCTTCACCAAACTCTTTAATGTCTTCAAAACTGCGGTAGACCGAAGCGAAGCGAATATAGGCGACTTTATCCAGCTTTTTGAGCTGCTCCATCACCAGGTTGCCAATGAGTTTACTCGGGACTTCGCGTTCGCCGGTTGCTCGAAGGTGCGACTTAATATGGCTGATGGCCATTTCCACGTCGTCAGAGTTAACCGGGCGCTTTTCCAGCGCTTTCAGGATGCCGCTGCGCAGCTTGTCTTCGTTAAACGGCTCGCGCACCTCATTGCTCTTCACGACTCTTGGCATCACCAGCTCCGCAACCTCAAAAGTCGTGAAGCGTTCGTGACACACCAGGCACTGGCGCCGACGGCGTACGGAGGAACCTTCACCCACCAGGCGAGAGTCAATAACTTTGGTGTCCACGGCGAAACAGAATGGGCAATGCATAGCGTTTCCTGCTGGGATTATAAAGATGAACAACAGTTTACCGCGAAGTCGCGGGAGTACAAAGACGGCACCGACCCCGGCGGCATTAAATATGACTTTTCAAGCGGCGGGAAATACGCTTAAATCAGTAAACGAAAAAAAGGAAAAACCAACCATGACAAAGACTTACTTAAGAATCATCCTGGTTTCAAGCCTGATGAGCCTGACCGCCTGCGCCCAGCAAACCGAAGTGCGCCAGATGCGCAGCCAGATTGGCTCGTTAAACCAGGAAATGACCAAACTGAGCCAGCAGACCGTGAAGCTAACCCAGCAAAACGCCCTGAACGCGAAGTCCACCAGCGGCGTTTACCTGCTGCCCGGCTCAAACACGGCGGCTCGCCTGAACAGCCAGATTGGTAACCTGAAAATGTCGCTGGCCAACATCGCTGCAGAAGCTAACGGCACCCGCGTCACGCTGCTGATCCAGGGGGAGTCGAACGATCCGCTACCGGCATTCAGCGGCAAAGTAGAGTGGGGCCAGATCCAGGGCACAACGGACAGCTTCCAGGAAATTAACGTGCAGACCCAGCAAATAGACGCTCCGGCCAGCATCCTGGCCCCAAGCGATGTGTCGATTCCGCTACGCCTGTCTGGGATTACGCCCGAGCAGTTAGGTTTTGTTCGCATTCACGATATTCAGCCGGTTTCTGCGACTCAGCCAGCGCCCGCGCAATAGGCTTTAACTCCCTTGCCCGGCGAGGGAGTTCGTCACACTCTTTCACACTGTCCGCACAATATGTGAAGCAGAGCGCTTCTTTCCCCGCAGCCTCTTATCGTGACATTTATCACAATTATTTGTAACAGACTGGCACTTGTTTGCGTAATTTGACGAAGCAGGTACAATCACGCCGTTTTTATTGTGCGCAAACGTGAACGCAATCGATTACGCATATGAGAAGAATGTGAAATAGAACATATTTTTGTGAACAGGGATTTCTATAATAGTCGCGCTGCAAAGGTCCTTCCCCTGAGACCGGCGGCCATGGATGACATCTCACATCCGCATCGCACCAAAATTACGTAAACAGTGGCTAAAAATATGAAAAAAATTATTCTGGCAGCCGGCACCGTTCTGGCGCTTTCCAGCTCTTTCTCTGCCAGCGCAGATGAAGCAAAAAACAGCGAATACCTCTCCGACTGGTGGCACCAGAGCGTTAACGTTGTCGGCAGCTACCACACCCGTTTCGGGCCACAGCTGCGCAACGATACCTACCTGGAATATGAAGCGTTCGCTAAAAAGGACTGGTTCGATTTCTACGGTTACGTGGATGCGCCCGTCTTCTTCGGCGGTAACACCCAGGCGAAGGGTATCTGGAACCACGGTTCCCCACTGTTTATGGAAATCGAACCTCGTTTCTCCATTGATAAACTGACCGGCACTGACCTGAGCTTCGGTCCGTTCAAAGAGTGGTACTTCGCGAACAACTACATTTACGACATGGGACGTAACCAGGCCAACCGCCAGAGCACCTGGTACATGGGTCTGGGTACCGACATCGATACCGGCCTGCCGATGAGCCTGTCGATGAACGTGTACGCCAAATACCAGTGGCAGAACTACGGTGCCTCTAACGAAAACGAGTGGGATGGCTACCGCTTCAAGGTTAAATACTTCGTGCCTATTACCTCCCTGTGGGGCGGTAAACTGAGCTACATCGGTTTCACCAACGTTGACTGGGATTCTGACCTGGGCAACGATCAGTACCGTACCAACAATTCCGTTGCATCCAGCCACATCCTGTCGCTGAACTACGATCACCTGCACTACTCCTTCGTTGCCCGTTACTTCCATAACGGCGGCCAGTGGAAAGATGGCGATCAGCCGTTCTTCATGAACGAGCGCGTGAAGTCTACCGGCTTCGGCTACTACGTGGTTGTCGGTTACAACTTCTAACCGTCGCTGCATCTAAAAATCCGGCCAACTGGCCGGTTTTTTATTGCTCAGGCAGGTACCCCTTTGCCTTCTGAAGAGCAATAAAGGCCTGAAGAGAACGATCGCGGCGTTCCTGATACACGCGGCCGGTTAAACGAATATCCCGGCAGCGATCCAGCCTGAAACTGCGGTAATCATCCCGCGCCTCACACCAGGCAACCAGCAGCCAGATCTCTCCCCAAAATGACAGCCCAAGCGGATGCACATCTCGCTCTGTCGGCTCACCTTTCTCATCCTCGTACAGCAGATGGACGACCTGGCATTTGCCGATGGCGGAATGAAACAGATCGAACCGGGCCTTCACCTGCGGGAACTTATTAAAATTCGGCGAGATAATAGGGCTTCGTTCGGCAACCCGGCATTTTTCTGGCGTAAGCACGGCGAGCAGTTTTTCATGCACGGATTCTGCGGATTTCGCCAGCGCTTCTCCGCTCCAGGTTTGCACCATTCTTAATGCGGCAATTACCGCCTCCACTTCTGCGGAAGTCAGCATCAGCGGAGGAAGATCGTAACCCGCCAGCAGGCGATAGCCACAGCCCGCCTCCCCCTCGATCGGCACGCCGGATAAAGAAAGATCCCGGATATCGCGGTAAACAGTTCGCTCAGAGACTTCCAGCCGCTCAGCAAGCTGCGCGGCGGTAGTCAGGCGCCTGCCGCGCAGGATCTGCACTATCTGAAATAATCGATCGGCTCTTCGGCTCATGAGGGTTCCGGGAAGAATTAGCCTGCCACAAAACGGCAGGCGTTTTTAAGTATTGAGGCTTAAACCGGCTGATGCAACCCCACCCGATTTCCCTCGCTATCAATCATTAACGCTATCGTACCGATATCATACGGTAGCACCTGAGGGCCAAAATCCAAACGCCCTCCCGCCGCTTCCACCTGTTGTAATGCTTTGACGATATCGGACGTATACAGATAAATCACCGCACCTTTATCGGAAGGGATAAACCGGTCTCCCTTGACCAGAGAGCCACCGGTGGCAGGCTGGTCATAGGAAAATACAGCATTCTCCACACCAGCTATCGTCTCGCGGCGAAATTCAGCGTTCAGTACACGTTGATAAAAGGCGACCGCACGTTCCATATCGGAAACGGGGATCTCAAACCAGTTGATAATTGTGCTCATTGTTTTTCTCCTGTGTTGTCAGTAACCACGAGTCTACGGAACCTCTCCTGACAGCGTACTGTCAGGAGAAAAACACAGGGCGAAAAAAAACCGCAGCTTGCTGGCTGCGGTTTCATCAGATGCTAAACGCTATTACGGCAGAATGGACGGCTGATCCGCCCCTTCTTTCTCTACCTTCTGCTGCAGCATGTGCTCGCGCTTCATGCCCAGCTTCAACGCCAGCGCAGAGGCGACGTAGATAGAAGAAACGGTACCGATGGTGACACCAATGAGCATCGTCAGGGAGAAGCCTTTCAGCAGCGCACCACCGAACAGATACAGCATCAGGATCACCACTAAGGTGGTACCGGACGTGATCAAGGTCCTTTGCAGCGTTTGGGTCAGGGAGACGTTAAAGATTTCGTAAGGCGTCCCGCGGCGGATCTTGCGGAAGTTTTCACGAATACGGTCCGAAACCACAATGCTGTCGTTCAGCGAGTAGCCGATAACCGACATCAACGATGCGACGATGGTCAGGTCAATCTCGATGTGGAACAGCGACAGCACGCCCATGGTAATCACCACGTCGTGTGCCAGCTTAATGACCACACCGGCAGCCAGACGCCACTCGAAGCGGAACCCAACGTATACCAGAATCGACAACAGTGCTACGAGCAACGCCATTGCACCGTTTTGAGCCAGATCGGCACCAACGCTTGGGCCAACGAACTCAATACGTTTTACCGCCGCGTTCTGGCTGGTCGCTTCGTTAATTACGCTCACAACCTTGCTGCCCAACGCCTGGCCGCCGGTTTCGCCTTTAGCAGGCGGCATGCGCACCATGATGTCGCGGCTGCTGCCGAAGTTCTGCACCAGTGGCTCTTCAAAGCCCGCTTTCTGCAGCGCGGCGCGCATGGTGTCCAGCTCGGCTGGTTTTTCCAGTCCGATTTCGATAACCGTACCGCCGGTAAAGTCCAGGCCCCAGTTGAAACCTTTCACGCCGATAATCGCGACGGAAAGGATCAGCAGGATACCGGAGATGCCGAAGGCCCAGTTATCCCAGCGCATAAAGTCATAAACTTTACGGCCGTGGTTCAATTGTTCAACAGTATATTCCTGTGCCACAACGCACTCCTCAGATAGACAGCTTGTTGATGCGTTTGCCGCCGTACAACAGGTTCACGATGGCACGGGTGCCGACGATTGCGGTAAACATCGAAGTCGCAACGCCGATACCGGTGGTAATAGCAAACCCTTTGATCGCCCCGGTGCCGACGGCATACAGGATGATAACTTTGATAAGCGTGGTGATGTTGGCGTCAAAAATAGAGCTGAATGCGCCCTTGTAGCCTTCATCAATCGCCTGCTGTACCGAACGTCCGTTTCGCAGTTCTTCTTTGATACGTTCATTAATCAGTACGTTAGCATCTACCGCCACCGCAAGGGTTAATACGACACCCGCAATACCCGGCATGGTCAACGTGGCTCCCGGCAGCAGGGACATAATCCCCACAATCAGCACCAGATTCGCCAGCAGCGCGGAGGTCGCAATCAGGCCAAACTTCTTATAGAAGAACAGCATGAAGATGATGGAGACCACCAGACCCGCCAGACAAGCTTCGAGGCCCTGCTTGATGTTTTCCAGACCCAGCGTTGGGCCGATGGTACGCTCTTCAACAATCTGAATTGGCGCAATTAGCGCACCGGCACGCAGCAGCAGAGACAGCTGGCGAGCTTCGTTCGGGTTGCTGATACCGGTGATGCGGAAGCTGTTACCCAGGCGAGACTGAATGTTCGCCACGTTGATAACTTCTTCTTCTTTCACCAGCACGGAACGGCCATTGGCGTCTTTCTTACCGCTGTCCTTGTACTCCACAAAGAGGGTCGCCATCGGCTTGCCGATGTTGTCTTTGGTGAAGTTAGACATGATGTTACCGCCAGCGCTGTCCAGGGAAATATTTACCTGTGGCTGGTTGTATTCATCCATGCTGGACGTGGAATCCGTGATGTGGTCACCGGTCAGAATCACGCGCTTGTACAGCACAACCGGCTGACCTTCACGAGTCTGTTTCACTTCGGAGTCACCCGGTACACGGCCAGAGGCTGCCGCAGAGGCGTCCACGTTGGTGTTAACCAGGCGGAATTCCAGCGTCGCGGTCGCACCCAGGATTTCTTTCGCGCGAGCGGTGTCCTGAATACCCGGCAGCTCAACCACGATACGGTCAGCACCCTGACGCTGAACCAGCGGTTCGGCGACGCCAAGCTGGTTAACACGGTTACGCAGAATATTAATGTTCTGCTGTACCGCATATTCACGCGCTTCGCTCAGGCGGGCATCACTCATCACGGCACGCAGCGTATTGCTTCCCTGGTTCGAGAACACCAGGTCACGATGACGAGTAGAAAGGTAATCTCTTGCAGAGTCGCGCGAGGCAGAATCACGGAAGACGATGTCTACGCCGTAATTGTCCGCTTTACGCACGTTAGTATAAGCAATGCCCTTGTCACGCAGATCGCTGCGCAGGCCATCGATATTTTGTTCCTGGAGCTTGCCAAGCGCTGTGTCCATATCCACTTCCATCAGGAAGTGAACGCCACCGCGCAGGTCAAGGCCAAGTTTCATCGGATTCGCGCCGATAGTCGACATCCAGCGTGGGGTAGCAGGAGCAAGGTTAAGCGCCACGACATAGTTGTCGCCCAGCACGCTCATCAGCGCTTCACGCGCGCGCAGCTGGGTATCGGTAGAGTCGAAGCGAGCGAGAATAGCGCCCTCTTCCAGCGCCACGGACTTAGCGGTGATATTTTCTTGTTTTAAGGTGTTTTCGACCTGGATCAGCGTTTGTTCACTGGCGGCGGCACCGCGCACGCCAGTTAATTGAACGGCCGGATCCTCACCATACAGGTTGGGAAGCGCATACAGCAGACCAATCGCAAGCACGACGATCAGCATGATGTACTTCCACAAAGGATAACGGTTTAACACGTTTAGTTCCCTTAGGGAAAACGAAAATTACAGCGCCTTCATGGTGCCTTTCGGCAGAACGGCAGCTACGAAATCACGCTTAATAACCACTTCGGTGGTGTCGTTCAGCGCGATAGCAATGTAGCCAGTTTCAGCTACTTTGGTCACGCGGCCAACCAGGCCACCGTTGGTCAGCACTTCATCACCTTTGGCAATGGAGTCCATCAGTTTTTTATGCTCTTTGGTACGCTTTTGCTGCGGACGCAGGATCATAAAATAGAAAATCAGGCCGAAGACCACCAACATTGGAATCAAAGTCCATTGACTCTGTCCTGGAGCAGCACCCGCAGAAGCGACAGCATCAGAAATGAAAAAGCTCATTAAAATTCCCTCATTATTAAATTAATCAACGTTCAAAGGTGGAACTGGCTTACCTGTCCGCTCGTAAAAATCCGTCACGAAGTGCTCTAATTTACCCTCTTCAATGGCCTTACGTAAACCAGCCATTAAACGCTGGTAATAGCGCAGGTTATGAATGGTATTGAGACGCGCGCCCAGTATTTCGTTGCAACGGTCAAGATGATGCAAGTAAGCACGTGAATAATTGCGACACGTATAGCAATCACACTCTGCATCGAGCGGTGCGGTGTCATCTTTATGCTTAGCATTACGGATTTTCACTACGCCGTCCGTCACGAACAGGTGACCGTTACGCGCGTTACGAGTTGGCATGACGCAGTCGAACATGTCGATACCGCGACGTACCCCTTCAACCAGGTCTTCCGGTTTACCTACGCCCATCAGGTAACGTGGTTTGTCAGCAGGAATTTGCGGGCAGACGTGCTCCAGAATACGGTGCATGTCTTCCTTCGGCTCTCCTACCGCCAGGCCGCCGACAGCGTAGCCATCAAAGCCAATCTCTACCAGACCTTTTACCGAGATATCTCGTAAATCTTCGTAAACGCTGCCCTGAATAATCCCAAACAGCGCATTTTTATTCTCAAGAGAATCAAAGCGATCGCGGCTACGCTGCGCCCAGCGCAGGGACATCTCCATGGAGCGCTTGGCGTAATCCCAGTCCGCCGGGTACGGCGTACACTCGTCGAAGATCATCACGATATCAGATCCGAGATCGTACTGAATTTCCATAGATTTTTCAGGATCGAGGAAAATCGAATCGCCGTTGATCGGGTTACGGAAGTGAACGCCCGCCTCGGTGATCTTACGGATGTCGCCAAGGCTGAATACCTGGAAACCGCCGGAGTCCGTCAGGATTGGGCCTTTCCACTGCATAAAATCATGCAGGTCGCCGTGCAGCTTCATGATTTCCTGGCCGGGACGCAGCCATAAATGGAAGGTATTGCCCAAGATAATCTGCGCGCCCGTCGCTTCGACTTCTTCCGGCGTCATTCCTTTTACGGTGCCGTAAGTGCCCACCGGCATGAAGGCCGGGGTTTCAACGGTGCCGCGTTCAAACACGAGGCGCCCACGACGGGCGCGGCCGTCGGTGGTATCTAATTCAAATTTCACATTTCCTCCAGCATCAGAGAAACAGTCTGATGGTTAAATAAACGTCGTGGTCAGGTGCCACGGCGCAGAATCTTGTTTTCCTTGCCCCCGCGGGCCCGGCGATCACGCCCCAGGGCGTTCGTTAATCGCCTGCGGATTACAGGTAATAAACATCGCATCGCCGTAGCTAAAGAAGCGGTATTCCGCCTTCACCGCCTCGTGGTAGGCGTGCATAGTGTTTTTATATCCGGCAAACGCGGAGACCAGCATAATCAGCGTAGACTCTGGCAGGTGGAAATTCGTCACCAGCGCATCGATCACTTTGTACTGATAGCCAGGGTAGATAAAGATTTGGGTATCACCGAAGAACGGCTCAATCAGATCGTTTTGAGCGGCCTGAGCGGCGCTTTCCAGAGAACGTACAGACGTTGTCCCGACCGCAATAACGCGATTGCCGCGTGCCTTACAGGCCAGCACCGCGTCCACAACATCCTGGGGCACTTCGGCATACTCAGAGTGCATGATATGGTCTTCAATGCTGTCCACGCGCACCGGCTGGAACGTCCCCGCGCCAACGTGCAGCGTGACGAACGCCATGTCTATGCCTTTATTACGCAGTTTTTCCAGCAGCGGCTCGTCAAAGTGCAGGCCCGCCGTTGGCGCTGCGACGGCGCCCGGTTTCTGGCTATAAACCGTTTGATAAAGCTCGCGGTCGGCCTCTTCATCAGGGCGGTCGATATACGGCGGCAGCGGCATATGGCCGATATTATTCAGAATATCCAGCACCGCACGTTCGTCGTTAAACTCGACTTCAAACAGCGCATCGTGGCGCGCAACCATGGTGGCGTGTACGCTTTCATCATCGCCCAGCAGCAGCTCGGCGCCGGGTTTTGGCGCTTTAGAGGCGCGAATATGTGCCAGAATGCGTTTATCATCCAGCATACGCTCGACCAGCACTTCAATTTTGCCGCCGCTGGCTTTACGGCCAAACAGGCGAGCCGGGATCACGCGGGTGTTGTTGAACACCAGCAGGTCGCCGGGGTTGAGCTTGTCGAGCAAATCGGTGAAAGTGCCATGCGTCAGCGCGCCCGTCGGCCCGTCCAGAGACAGCAAACGACAGCTGCTGCGCTCGGCTTGCGGATAATGAGCAATCAGGGATTCAGGCAGTTCAAAGGAAAAATCAGCAACGCGCATGGTATAGCACTCAGACTTAAAAACAGGCGGCTTAGTCTAGTGGCAGGGGGCTTTCCCTGCAACACGTTTACCCCGCTGAGGCCGTTTTAAAGCCATAAATGGAATAACTATTCGATGAATTTTCTCGCCCACCTGCATCTTGCCCATCTGGCCCATAGTTCACTGCTGGGAAATTTGCTGGCGGATTTCGTTCGCGGCAACCCCGACGATACTTTCTCGCCCGAGGTCGTTGCCGGCATTTATATGCACCGCCGGGTGGACGCCCTGACGGACGGCCTGCCGGAAGTCGCCCTTGCCCGCGGCTGGTTTGGCCCCAAAACGCGCCGCGTGTCGCCTATTTCGCTGGATGTTATGTGGGACCACTTCCTGTCCCGTCACTGGGATAAGGTCTGCCCGGATATCAACCTTGAGGATTTTGTCGCCTACGCTCGCGGGCAAATTGAGCCCAGGCTTGCCGACACGCCGCCGCGTTTCATTAACCTCAATCACTATTTATGGCGCGAACGCTGGCTGGAGCGTTACCGGGAAATGAGCTTTATTGCCAACGTTCTCAACGGGATGGCAAGCCGTAGACCAAAGCTCGACGCATTGCGAGACTCCTGGCAGGATCTTGATAGCCATTATGACTCGCTGGAGGAGCTGTTCTGGCAGTTTTATCCGCGCATGATGCTCATGGCTAAACAAAAAAGTTTGTGATCGTTCTCGGTTCACGTTACAACAACTTGCCCTTTTTGAAAAAAGGGCTATTTTGGTTACCGGCATCAACATAAGCGTCTTTTTGATAGCCAAAACCTATCCGATCGATTGGCAAGATGCCATTGAGCTACATGGAATGGAGCCCCTATACTCCCCCCGTTGCGTTAACACTCACTTTAACAAAATTAACAGGAGTACATATGGTCCTGGTTACTCGTCCAGCCCCTGACTTCACCGCTGCTGCCGTACTGGGCAATGGCGAAATCGTTGAAAACTTCAACTTCAAAAAACACACCAACGGTAAAGCTACCGTGGTCTTCTTCTGGCCGATGGACTTCACCTTCGTTTGCCCGTCTGAACTGATCGCGTTCGACAAGCGTTACGAAGAATTCCAGAAGCGCGGCGTAGAAGTCGTTGGTGTATCTTTTGACTCCGAGTTCGTGCACAACGCATGGCGTAAAACCCCGGTTGATAAAGGCGGCATCGGCGAAGTGAAATACGCGATGGTTGCTGACATCAAACGTGAAATCCAGAAAGCTTACGGTATCGAACATCCGGAAGCTGGCGTTGCGCTGCGCGGCTCCTTCCTGATCGACAAAGCCGGTATCGTTCGCCACCAGGTGGTTAATGACCTGCCGCTGGGTCGTAATATCGACGAAATGCTGCGTATGGTTGACGCGCTGCAGTTCCACGAAGAGCACGGCGAAGTGTGCCCGGCCCAGTGGGAAAAAGGGAAAGAAGGCATGAACGCGTCTCCGGACGGCGTTGCTAAGTACCTGAGCGAGAACGTTGCTAAGCTGTAATCGCTAAGCAAGTTTGAAGAAAGGCCGCGAACGCGGCCTTTTTTGTTTTTATCAGAAGGCGAAGCAGGAGCAGCCCATCACGCCCCAGAACGCCGTCTCATCGCCAACGGGAACCGAGGAATTACGAGCCACCTCATGCTGATGCCCGTGGACGTTACAGCTGCCGCAGCACTGATGCACGGTGGCCATCATCCCCACCTTTGCCGCCGCTGGGGGCGCGGAACGATAATGCCCCGGCACGGTCACTACCGGCGACCAGTCAGGCAAAACGGGGATGGAAGGCGGTGCCAGCGGCGTGAAAGCGCCCGTGGCGTATACCACTTTTCCGTCAACGATGGTCATCACCGATTCAATGCCCTTAATCGCCTCTTCCGGCACGCTAAAGTAATCCTGAGACAGCACGACCAGGTCAGCCAGCTGCCCCGCCTGAATCCGCCCTTTCTTGCCCTGCTCGTTAGAGAACCAGGCGCTGCCCGCGGTCCATAGCTCGAGCGCAACGTCGCGGGACATACGGTTATTCTCATCGTACATCTGCATTCCACCTACGGTACGGCCTGATACCAGCCAGTAAAGCGCAGTCCAGGGGTTGTAGCTGGCAACACGCGTGGCGTCGGTGCCTAACCCAACGGGGACACCTGCTGCGAGCATTTTCGCCACCGGCGGCGTCTGTTTTACCGCCTCCAGCCCGTAACGTTCCGCATAGTATTCCCCCTGGAAGGCCATACGGTGCTGTACCGCAATCCCGCCGCCCAGCGCCTTCACGCGGTCTATATTGCGCTCTGTAATCGTCTCCGCGTGGTCAAACAGCCAGTGCAGGCCGTTAAACGGAATATCACGGTTCACTTTTTCAAACACGTCCAGCATGCGGCTGATGGACTCGTTGTAGGTGGCATGCAGGCGGAACGGCCAGCGGTGCTCAACCAAATGGCGCACCACGCGCTCAAGCTCCTGCTCCATGCCGTCCGACAGGTCCGGGCGCGGCTGCAGAAAATCTTCAAAGTCAGCCGCCGAGAACACCAGCATCTCACCGGCACCGTTGGTGCGGTAGAAGTCTGTCCCCTGCCCCGGCGTCAGCATGTCGGTCCATTTTTCAAAATCTTCCAGCTCATGCTGAGGCCGCTGGGTAAACAGGTTATAGGCAATGCGCACCGTCATCTGCTTTTTGCTGTGCAGCTCGTCGATAACCTGGTAGTCCTCAGGGTAGTTCTGGAAACCCCCGCCCGCGTCAATGGCGCTGGTAACGCCCAGGCGGTTCAGTTCGCGCATAAACTGCCGTGTGGAGTTCACCTGCAATTCCAGCGGAAGTTTCGGCCCTTTAGCCAGCGTGGAGTAAAGGATCATCGCGTTAGGCTTCGCCACCAGCATCCCCGTAGGATTGCCGTTGCCGTCACGGACGATCTCGCCGCCCGGCGGATTCGGTGTCTCTTTGGTGTAGCCCACGGCCTTAAGCGCCGCGCGGTTGAGCAAAGCCCTGTCGTAAAGGTGCAGAACGAACACCGGCGTATCCGGCGCAGCCTCGTTAAGCTCTTCGAGAGTTGGCATACGGCGTTCGGCAAACTGGAACTCCGTCCAGCCGCCCACCACGCGAACCCACTGCGGGGATGGCGTACGCAGCGCCTGCTCTTTGAGCATACGCAGCGCGTCAGCAAGAGAGGGCACGCCTTCCCAACGCAGCTCGAGGTTGTAGTTCAGCCCACCGCGAATCAGGTGCAGGTGAGAGTCGTTGAGGCCAGGGATCGCCGTATGGCCTTTCAAATCGACCACCTGGCTGCCCTCTCCGGCAAAACTCATCACGCAGGCGACGGTGCCCGCCGCCAGAATTTTACCGTCTTTAATCGCTGCCGCTTCGACCAGAGGATTCTCTTTATCCAGCGTATGGAACTGGCCGTTGATCAAAATCAGTGAGGCATGTTGAGACATAATCAGGTTCTCCTGAGAAATCATGCTTTTTTCAGCCAGCCGGCAAACAGCTTCGTCACCATAGGCATCCAGAGCCAGACCACCAGCGCCACCACACAGGCGTCGTTAAGCAGGTGTCCGGGAAGCGTTCCGCGTAAACCCGGGAACAGCATGCCCGTCACCCACGGCACAAGGTTGGTGCTGGGGAAGATAACCAGCAGCGTTATCAAGAACTGCTTCCACTGCGGCGGGCGCTTCACCGTGGCGCTCTCCGGGGTAAACCAGAAGGCGGTTTCGGTGTGCACCTGCACTTTGTCATCGTCGGCCAGCGAAGATTTAATCTCCTCAACAAGGCGATGGCGTTCGGGGGAATCAGTCCAGGCATTGAGATGCTCGAGGGTGTCGAAACGAATAACCACGTTATAGGTGGCATTCCCGGCCGTAGGGCGAATCACATGTACCCCAAGGTGACCGGGAAAACGGGCGGCGGTCGGCATAATCTTTTCCAGCCACTGCTCGTAGCGAGCGGCCTCGCCGGGCCGGACTGCGTGGGTTATCACCAACGTAACGGTATTGTTGTAAGCCATGCCGCAATTCCTGAGTCAAAATGGGGAAAACGGAGCGGTGAACCCGCCCCGGAGTGATTCATCAGGCTTTACGTTCCGGCGCGCCGTGAACCATGGTGTAAGCGTAGTCGACGCCCATGCCGTAAGCACCGCTGTGCTCGCGGACCAGGTTCATCACCGCGTCGTAAGTCTCTTTACGTGACCAGTCGCGCTGGTACTCCAGCAGAACCTGCTGCCAGGTCACCGGTACGGCCCCGGCCTGCACCATGCGGTCAATAGCGCGTTCATGCGCATCCGCAGATGTCCCGCCGGATGTATCGGTCACCACATAGACTTCAAAGCCCTCTTCCAGCGCCATCAGCGCCGGGAAGGTCAGACAGACTTCGGTCCATAGCGCGGAAATAATCAGTTTTTTACGGCCGGTCGCCTTCACCGCTTCAACAAAAGCGTTATCTTCCCAGGAGTTCATGGAAGTACGTTCGATCGGCTTAGTTTCAGGGTGAACGGCTAATAATTCTGGCCAGATATAGCCGCTGAAGCTTTTGGTTTCGACGGAGGTATAAATCGTCGGCACCTTAAATATTTTGCCCGCTTTAGCCAGCGCAACGGTGTTATTTTTCAGGGTCTGGCGATCGATATTCGCCACGCCGAACGCCATTTGCGGCTGGTGATCGATAAAAATAAGGGCAGAGTTAGTTGGGTCAATCAGTTCACGAATAGACATTTTATTCCCTAAGCTATCAATGAGTTATCAAGGAATCCATTTCTGGATGACGCCCTTATTTTCGGCATACAGGCCCTGAGTTGATAGCCGGAATTTTCTAACGTCTTATTTAATTTTTTGGTGTTAAACTCTGGCGAGGAAAAAGGCCAGAAGGGACTGTCGCTATGCGCGTGAATTTAGATGTTTTGCTTATTCTTGATGCTTTAGACAAGCACGGAAGCTTTGCCGCAGCCGCTGAGTCACTGTTTAAAACCCCGGCCGCGCTGAGTTATATGGTGCAAAAGCTGGAAAACGATCTGAATATCAAACTGCTCGACCGCTCAGGTCACCGAGCCAAATTCACCGATACCGGCAGGATCGTGCTGGAAAAAGGGCGCATGGTGCTCAGCGCCGCGAAGGATCTGGAAAGCCAGGCATTACGCTCAACGTCCGGCTGGGAAAAAACGCTCACCATTGCCCTGGACGGCTCGTTCCCGTTCCATTTGCTGCTGCCGCTGATGGATGAGTTCTACGCGCTCGGCCAACAAACCACGCTCAATTTTACCCACCATACCCTGGCTGGCGCATGGGAAGAGCTGACCCACAACGGCGCGCACATTATTCTCGGCGCGATTAACGAGCCCCCAACCTCTTCCGAGTATTCCTACAAGATGCTGGGCACGCTCGACAACGTCTTTGTCGTTTCGCCCGGCCACAAGCTTGCACAAACAGAGCATGCGCTTTCCAGCGACGAAGTTTGCCGCCATCGCGCCGCCATCATCGGCGATACGGCACGTTACTGTACCCCCATCAACACTAACTACATTGAAGAGCAGGAGCGTGTCGTGGTGTACGACTTCCCCAGTAAGGTGGCGATTCTGGTCGCCGGACTGGCCTGCGGATTTTTGCCACGCCACATCGCTCAGCCGCTACTGAACAGCGGCAAACTGGTTGAAAAACCTGTCGTCTCATTCCGCCAGACAGATGTCACCTATATCGGCTGGCACAATCGTGGAGAAGGCCTTGCCGCGCGCTGGTGGCGAGAGAAGATTATCGAAGGGGATTTAATGAACTCGCTTTATCAGCTCCCAGCGGATAGCTAAACGGCTACCCGCCGGAGCTAGCAGGCTACAGGCTACGCCAGACGACAGCGCTGACGGCAGGTAAGGTTAATTCGCGGTTATCGAGCATGGCTTCGCCTTCGAGCTGCGTCCAGACTCTTCCGCTCAGCAAGGCATCCCACGGTAGCGTCACCTGAGCCTTGCTGCCGCGGTTAATGGCTACCAGCACGCACTCGTTTTGATACACACGAACAAACACCACAACATCGTTTTCCGCATAGATAACCCTGCAGCCGCCCTGACGAAGCGCCCGACTTTGCTTGCGCAGTTTGCCCAGCCTCTGGTAGAGCGCCAGCAGATCTCCATCCTGATCCCGTTTGTTCCACGGGAAAGTCCTGCGGCAGAAAGGATCGTTGTTGCCATCGAGCCCCACTTCATCGCCGTAATAAATGCAGGGGACGCCGGGCCAGGCGTACAGCCAGATAACGGCCAGCGGCAGCCGGGCAACATCCTTGCCGAGAACCGACTTAAAGCGGGCGGTATCGTGGCTATCCAGCTGGTTAAACATCCGCAGCTGCTGCTGATGGGAAAGCCCCGCGCGGTATTCCTCCATCCACGCCATGCAGGTTTGTGCATCAATATTCTGCGGCTCGTAGGAGATATCGGTATTTGCCAAAAATCCCCACAGCGGGAAAGTAAAGCCGCGATAGTTCATGGCGGCGTCTTCGGCATCGGCCTGCAGCCACTGGCGAGCATCGCCAAAATGCTCACCGAGGACATAAGCATCCGCTTTCGTTTCTTTTGCCGCCTGGGTAATGCCGCCGATGTGCAGCAGATTGTTTTTTGCCCCGCCCGCTTCGCCCAGCATATGCACGACGTCCAGACGCCAGCCGTCGATGCCCCACGGCTCGCGCAGCCAGTGCCGCACAATGCTTTGCTCACCGCGGTAGATTTCATCCACCAGCGTTGCCGAACGATAGTCCAGCTTCGGCAGGCTTGAATAACCCAGCCAGTCCAGCGCTTGCCCGTCTTCAGAAAAACTGTACCAGCCGCGCCACGTTGACAGTGGGTTGTGGCAGGCGCCGCTATCGCCCTGCTGATGCCTGTCAAACCACGCGTGCGTATCGCCGCTATGATTGAAAACGCCGTCCAGCATCAGCTTCATCCCCTGCCTGCGGCTATTTTCCCTCAGCCGCAGGAAAGCGGCGTTACCGCCAAACTGCTCGTCCACCTGCCGGTAATCCTGAGTGTCGTACTTATGCACGCTGGGTGCGGTAAAAATAGGGTTCAGATAAAGCGCCGTCACGCCAAGCTTTTTTAGGTACGGCAGCTTCTCGCTGATGCCGTCGAGATCGCCCCCGTAAAAGGTCGATCCTCCTGCCTCTGCGGTTAAAGCTTCATCCCATTCGCGCCGCACGATGTCGCGCCCGGCAGCATGGTGAAAATAAACGTTGTCCTGTCCCGGCTGACGGTTCGATCCTCGCGCAAAGCGATCGGGGAAAATTTGATAAAATACCTGATCCTGCACCCAGTCCGGGCCGGTATCAGGCGTATCAAAGGCAAACTGCTCCAGACGAGCCGGTGGCGTTTTCCGGAAGCCCTGAGGCGTATACCAGCGCTGCCTGTCCCGCCAGAGTAGCTTAAAACTGTAGCGGCGGCGCGGCTGCCCTTCGGAGGTATCGAAAGTCACCTTCCAGGCAACAATCTCCTCCAGCGGCGCACTCTTCTGGCGCACCATCATCAGCGAAATCTCTTCGTTGTCCTTTTCGCCACGCAGAACCACTTTTTCCGGCAGGTCATCGCCCGCCAGCCACAGCGTTATGGTCAGGCTTTGTTCGCGCTTCTGAAGAAAGGGGGCCACCGGAAGGTGCCAGGCATTCAACATAGTAACTTTCCCATCGCTTAAAAAAGACGCCACCTTGCCACAGCATAAGGCTTTATCACTCATCATTCCGGGTTAATTTGGGGGAGGACGGGAGGGGTGGAGATAGGGATAATTTTTCCCCTCATCCGGGCCCTCAGGTAGAGGGTTAGGATGAGGGGAAAAGAAGTTACCGTGCGTTGACCCGGCGCTTAACCATCCAGCCAATAAGCAGCAGCACAATCCAGCCGCAGCCCACGTACAGTGAAATGCGGGTTTCCGGGTGATAGCCAATCAGCGCAATGATAAACACCAGGAACACGAGGCCAACAACCGTTGTTGCAACGCCGCCGGGAATAGGGAATTTAAGCGCTTTCGCCTCTTCCGGCGACAGGCGGCGGCGGAAGGCAATCTGCGACAGCAGGATCATTATCCACACCCACACGGTGGCAAAGGTCGCCAGCGACGCAATCACCAGGAAGACGTTATCCGGCATGATGTAGTTCAGGTAAACCGCCAGCAGCAGCGCGCAGGCCATCACCACAACGGTGACCCACGGAATGCCGTTGCGGGAGGTTTTGGCAAACACTTTAGGCGCGCTGCCCTGCTCGGCCATACCGTGCAGCATGCGGCCTACGCCAAACACATCGCTGTTAATTGCCGAAAGGGAGGCGGTGATGACAACAAAGTTCAGAATACCGGCCGCGGCGGTAATGCCCATGTGCTGGAAGGTCATCACAAACGGGCTGCCTTCGGTGCCCACCTGGTTCCACGGATAGATGGACATGATGACGAACAGCGTGCCCACATAGAACACCAGAATACGCAGCGGTACGGAGTTTATAGCGCGCGGAATGGACTTCTGCGGATCTTTCGCTTCGCCTGCGGTAATGCCGATAATCTCAATCCCGCCGTAGGCAAACATCACCATCTGCAGCGACATAATCATGCCGAGCCAGCCGTTGCTGAAGAAGCCGCCGTTACTCCACAGGTTATGGATGCCGGTCGCCTGGCCACCGTTGCCAATCCCCCAAACGATAATACCGATCCCGGCAATAATCATGATGATGATGGTGGCAACCTTGAAGAACGAGAACCAGAATTCCAGCTCGCCGAACACCTTCACGCTCATCAGGTTAATTGAGCAGATGATCAGCACCACGCTCAGCACCCAGACCCAGTGCGGCACCGCCGGGAACCAGATGCCCATATAGATCCCGAATGCGGTCACGTCGGCAATGGCAACAATCAAAATCTCAAAACAGTAGGTCCAGCCGGTAATATAGCCGGCCAGCGGCCCAAGATTGTCCTGGGCATAACGGGAAAACGAGCTGGCTGCGGGGTTGTGCACCGACATTTCGCCCAGCGCGCGCATGATGATGTAGGCCGCCACGCCGCCGATAATATACGCCAGCAAAACGCTCGGCCCCGCCATTTTGATGGCATCCGCCGAACCGTAAAACAGCCCTGTGCCAATCGCCGACCCCAGCGCCATAAATCGGATGTGCCGGGTGCTCAAACCGCGCTTGAGCTTGTTGGTGTTTTCCATTAATCCAGTACCACGCTTTACAATAAAAAAACCACGGAGGACGACTCCGTGGTTACATAGCAATCAAAATCTTAGTGGGCGGCGGAGGTGGCCGTGCGCCCTGCAGCCTTGTCCCAGATAGCGGTGATAACCACCATCGCTACGGTCGGCGGCAGCCAGGACAGGCCCTGGTCCGCCAGCGGCAGATGCGCGGCCCATGTCGGCAGCATGTCGCTGATGGCCGAAGCCTTAATGCCGTCAATCATACCAAACAGCAGGCTTATCAGCATCGCTGGCGCAATCACGCGGGTGGAGTTATTCCACCACGGGCGGGTGAAGCTAAGCACCACCAGCACGATACATGGCGGATAAATTGCAGTCAGTACCGGGATAGAAATCTGAATCAGATGGCTCAGGCCCAGGTTAGACACAATCATCGAGAACAGGCCGAGGATAAACACCAGGGAGCGATAAGAGAGCGGCAGATACTGGCTAAAGAACTCCGCACAGGCGCAGGTCAGGCCAACCGCCGTCACCAGGCAGGCCAGGAAAATCAGCGCTGCGAGGAAGAAGCTACCGGCACCGCCAAAGGTATGAGCAACATAGGCATGCAGGATAGCCGCACCGTTAGCGTTCTGATCCACCAGGTTTGCGCTGTCGGATCCGAGGTGGAACAGCGCCAGGTAGATAACCGTCAGGCCAATACCCGCAATCAGGCCAGCCCAGATGGTGTAGCGGGTCAGCAGGCGAGACTCCGTCACGCCGCGGGAGCGAGCGGCATTAACGATAACAATACCGAACACCAGCGACGCCAGGGTATCCATCGTCAGATAGCCGTTCACAAAACCGTTAGAAAACGCCGCATTTTGGTAGGCTTCGGTTGCCGTACTCAGGCCACCGGCAGGCCACAGAACCGCACCAGCGGACAGGATCAGCAGCGCAATGATTTTTACCGGCGCCAGCACGTGGCCCACGGTATCCAGCAGCTTGCCCGGGTAAAGAGAAATACCAATCACCAGCGCGAAGTACACCAGGCTGTAGATAAACAGCGGCATATCGCCCATGCCGGTCAGCGGGGCAATCCCCACTTCAAAGGACACGGTAGTGGTACGCGGCGTGGCAAACAGCGGCCCTACGGCCAGATAGCAGACCGTCGCCAGCAAAATACCGGCACGGCGGCCAATCGGCGAGCTGAGGCTGTCAATACCGCCGCCCACGCGCGCGATCGCCACGATAGTCAGAACCGGTAATCCTACCGCGGTCACCAGGAAGCCAAGCGCCGCCGTCCAGACGTGCTCGCCAGCCTGTAAGCCAACCATAGGAGGAAAAATGATGTTGCCCGCGCCCACAAACAGCGCAAAGGTCATAAAGCCCAGCGCGATGATGTCACGAGATTTTAAATGATAGGTCATAAAATAAGGCAGCCTGTGGATGTGTGGTGTTGAAAATGTTCAAATTTTTAACCCAACGTTCAGTCCAAATAACGTTCGGTAAAAACGCGGTTATTACCGGTAACGACAGCGGAATATGCTTCTCCAGATCGGTGGCGAAGAATAGTTAGTCGAATTACCACTCAATTTCAGTCGGTCTGGTAATAACAGGGGGGCAATTAAAACGCTTATAGCGTTTGAAGACAAGAAGGGATCGGGAAACCAGAAATATATCCTTTAAAAATACGCATAACTAGTGAATAAAGTTGATTATACGCTTTTGTTATGGCTTATCATTCGGACAAAAAAGCATCAATTCGATATTCAACGCTTAACGAGTGATGAAGATATAAACAGAACAGGCCAGAAAACTGGCCTGTGGAAAGCAGACTTGACGGTCATGGCGAATTAATGTGCAACCACCGCAGAATCATGAGCTATCAAGCGCTCAGGCAGGATAAACGAAAACGTCGATCCCTGCCCCGGCAGGCTTTCGATCTCCAGCCGCGCATCGTGATGGCTAAGGGCATGCTTAACGATTGCCAGCCCAAGTCCGCTGCCGCCCGTCTGGCGAGAACGCGCCTTATCCACCCGGTAAAAACGCTCGGTCAGGCGAGGAATATGCTCAGCCGAAATCCCGGGTCCGGTATCCCTGACGCTAAACGCCACGCCGTGAGGCAGCTTACGCCAGGTGACCGTAATGTGCGTTCCGGCTGGCGTATGGTTTACGGCGTTATAAACCAGATTCGAGATAGCGCTGCGAAGCTGCTCCTCGTTGCCGTAAACCTGCAGCCCAGGCTCAACGTTAAAAGTGAGCGTTTGCTTCTGCTGGCTCAGCGTCTGCGCCTCACGTTCAACCACACGCAGCATCAGCGGCACGTCAATTTTTTCGTTCATCGAAATCGCCGGCGCCGCTTCAATTCTCGACAGGGTGAGTAGCTGTTTGACCAGCCCTTCCATGCGCGACGTTTGCTCACGCATGGTATGCAGCGCTTTGTCCTTGAGCGGCCCTTCCAGCGCCTGATCCTGCATCATCTCCAGATAACCCTGTAGCACGGTTAGTGGGGTGCGCAGCTCGTGACTGACGTTGGCAAAGAAGTTACGGCGAGCGCCTTCAAGCTGATGCATCTGCGTAACGTCACGCGCCACCATCAGCCACTGCCCGTCGGCATAAGGCATCACGCGGAATTCAAGATGGCGGCCGCTGTTCAGTACCAACGTTAGCGGGCGGCTGAACTGCTGCTTAGCCACATATTGAGTAAACTCAGGGTAACGCAGAAGGTTAAGGATATTTTGGCCGTTGTCGTCGGGCCAACGCAGGCCAAGCAGCTGCTGCGCGAGGCCGTTACACCAGAAGATAGTACCTTCTTCGGTCGTCAGCACCACGGCATCAGGCAGCGATTCTGCGCCGCTGCGGAACCGTTTGATAAGGTTGCCCAGCTCTTTACGGCGCTTTTTATTACGCAGCTGCATCTGGTGCAGCCCGTAAAGCAGAGGTTCCCAGCTGCCTCGCCCGGGCGGCGGGGTCATGCTGCGGTCAACCCACAGCCACCAGGAGAGACGAAGTAAATTCCAGAAATGCCAGCTTAGAAGCGCGGTCACTGCCGCCAGTAAGAACCACGGCAGGTGGCCAAAAATCAATCCGAGAATCGCCGCCGGTAAACAACAGAGCATCAGCTCCAGTACCAGCCTTTTCCATGACAGCCGTTCCAGCACGCGTCACGCTCCTGTCAGCATATTAAAAACGGGTTGAAAAACGATAACCCGTGCCGCGAACTGTTTGCACCATTTTGTCATGACCACTTGTTTCCAAAGCTTTACGCAGGCGGCGAATATGCACGTCTACGGTACGGTCTTCAACGTAAACGTTGGTTCCCCACACGTTATTAAGCAGCTGTTCACGGCTGTAAACGCGCTCCGGATGGGTCATAAAGAAGTGTAACAGCTTAAATTCGGTTGGCCCCATGTCGAGCGGATCTTCGCCGGTCATCACTCGGTGCGATGAAGGGTCAAGGCTCAGCCCCTGCATCTCAATCACCTCTTCCACTGCCATCGGGGAAATACGGCGCATGACGGCTTTAATACGGGCCACCAGCTCTTTCGGGGAGAACGGCTTGGTGATGTAATCATCGGCACCGACCTCCAGGCCGCGCACGCGATCTTCTTCTTCGCCACGTGCGGTTAGCATCATCACCGGGATCTCGCGAGTCAACGCTTCGCGCTTGAGGTGCTTGATAAACTGGATCCCTGACCCACCGGGCAGCATCCAGTCCAGCAGGATCAGATCGGGGAAAGGTTCTATCAGCAGGTTAACCGCGCTGTCATAATCTTCCGCCTCTACCGACTGGAAGCCATTTTGCTCGAGCACAAAGCTCACCATTTCACGAATCGGAGCTTCATCTTCTACGACTAAAATGCGTCTCGCCATGATTTACCCTGTTGAAAAGAGACCATCTCTTATTAAGAGTGCGCCAGTATGCGTCAGATTTGTGACAGATTTATGAAAAAGATTACGGCCAGATATTTCACCTTTTTGAATTATGACAGCAACAGATTTTTGCCAACGGTTACGCTTCTGACTCAATAGCTTATAATCGGTCATTCGCCTCTTTGCCATGGGACAGGTTATGCGCATTCTCCACACATCAGACTGGCACCTCGGCCAAAACTTCTATACCAAAAGCCGGGCTTCTGAACACCAGGCCTTTCTCGACTGGCTGCTCAACGCCGCCCTCGAGCATCAGGTGGATGCGATTATTGTCGCCGGGGACATTTTTGATACCGGCTCGCCGCCGAGCTACGCCCGCGAAATGTATAACCGCTTTGTGGTGCAGCTGCAGGCCACCGGCTGCCAGCTTGTGGTGCTGGCGGGTAACCACGATTCCGTGGCGACGCTTAACGAATCCCGCGAGCTGCTGGCCTGCCTGAATACCCGGGTGATTGCCAGCGCCCGCCATCAAAAAGACGAACAGGCGCTCGTACTTAACCGAAAAGACGGCACGCCAGGCGCTATCCTTTGCCCAATTCCTTTCCTGCGCCCTCGCGATATTCAAAGCAGCCAGGCAGGGCTGTCCGGCCATGAAAAACAGCGCTCTTTGATGGAAGCTATCAGCGAGCATTATCAGCAATGCTTTGATGCAGCCGTTGCCCTTCGCGGCGACAGGCCGCTGCCGATTATCGCCACCGGGCACCTGACCACCGTAGGCGTCACGAAATCCGATGCGGTTCGTGACATTTATATCGGCACGCTGGACGCTTTCCCGGCGCAGCACTTCCCGCCCGCCGACTACATCGCGCTTGGGCATATCCATCGCGCACAAAAAATCGGCGGCAGCGAGCATATTCGCTACAGCGGCTCCCCAATCCCGCTGAGCTTCGACGAAACCGGCAAAACAAAAAGCGTATTTCTTGTCGAGTTTAGCGGCGCTGCGCTGACGAGCGTCGAACCACTGGAAGTCCCTATCAGCCAGCCGCTGGCCATCGTCAAAGGATCGCTGCATGAAATTGAGCAGCAGCTTGAGCAGTGGCGAAACGCGCCGACCGAACCGAAAGTCTGGCTGGATATCGAAATCGCCACCGATGAATATCTTCACGATATGCAGCGCCAGGTTCAGGCGCTTACCGACGAGCTGCCGGTAGAAGTCGTCCTGCTGCGCCGCAGCCTTGAGCAGCGCGAACGGGTGATTGCGAGCCAGCATAAGGAGACGCTGAGCGAGCTAAACGTTGAAGAGGTTTTTGAGCGGAGGCTGAGCCAGGAAGAGACCAGCGACGAGCGTGCCGCGCGGTTAAGAACGCTGTTTGCGCAAACCCTTTCCGACCTGCACCAGCAGGAGGAACAGGCATGAAAATCTTAAGCCTGCGGCTAAAAAACATTAACTCCCTGAAAGGCGAATGGAAAATTGACTTCACTCAGGAGCCTTTCGCCAGCAACGGGCTGTTTGCTATCACCGGCCCGACGGGCGCGGGCAAAACCACCCTGCTCGACGCCATCTGCCTGGCGCTATACCACAAGACGCCGCGCCTCAGTACCGTTTCGCAGTCGCAAAACGACCTGATGACCCGGGACACCGCTGAATGCCTGGCCGAAGTGGAATTCGAGGTCAAAGGCGTGGGCTACCGTGCATTCTGGAGCCAG
Organism: Alychna victa; assembly: GCA_018250175.1. Lineage (NCBI taxonomy): Eukaryota > Metazoa > Arthropoda > Insecta > Lepidoptera > Hesperiidae > Alychna > Alychna victa. The sequence goes on from DWNI01000004.1 coordinate 43,352, forward strand.
AACCGCGCCCGCAACGCGGCAAACGGCAACCTTCAGGCACCGCGCGTGGAGCTGGCCCAAATCAGCGACGGCAAAATTCTCGCCGATAAAATCAAAGACAAGCTTGAGATCGTCGCCTCGCTAACCGGGCTGGACTACGACCGTTTCACCCGCTCGATGATGCTCTCCCAGGGGCAATTCGCCGCGTTCTTAAACGCCGACGCCAACGACCGAGCCTCGCTGCTCGAGGAGCTGACCGGCACCGAAATTTACGGCACCGTTTCCGCGGCGGTGTTTGAAAATCATAAACAAATCAAAAGCCGCCTTGAAAACCTGCTGGCTCAGGCTTCCGGCGTTGCGCTGCTGAATGAAGAGCAGCAGCGACAGCTTACGGAGAGTTTGCAGGCGCTTACCGCTGAAGAGAAAAAGCTGTCGGGCGAACACAAGCAGCAGCAACAGCAGCAGCAATGGCTCAGCCAGCGAGCCCGGCTAACCACCGACAAAGAACAAAAGCAATCGGCGCTCAGCATGGCCAATCAAGCCCTTAAGGACGCGGAGCCGATGCTGGCGAAACTGACCCGCGCGCTGCCCGCCGAAAAACTGCGCCCTCACTGGCAGCGGCTGCTGGAAAAGCAGAAAGCGTTAAGGCAAAACGGCGAAGCAGCAGAGAAAGTGAATGCTCGCTTACAGCAGCTCACCGTGCGCCGCCAGCAAACCCGTCTGTTAGCCGCCGGGCAGGCTCAAAAGCTTCAGTCCGAAGCACACCAGGTGCAGGAATGGCTCACGGCCAATGACCGTTATCACCTGTGGGCCACCGAGTTGACGGGCTGGCGCATGGCCTTTGCACAGCAACAACGGGATGAAAAGCAGCTTACCGAGCTACAGCAAACGCTGCAGGCCAGCCAACAAAAGCTGCAGGCGCTGCCCGAGTCGCCGCTGTCACTCTCGCCTGAGGAAGTGAGCGCTCATTTACAAAAAACGCTCGCCGCCCGACCTGCACGCCAGCTGCTGGCCGCCCTGCAGCCACAGTTCGCAACGCTGGAAAAACGCAAAGCCGAGCAGCAGCATGAGCTTGCCGGGCTGGATAAACTGATCGCCGCGCGTGACGTGGAGCTAAGCCAAAAACGTCAGCAATATAAAGACAAACGCCAGCACGAAGCCGACCTGGAAAAAGTTGTCGAGCAGGAAAGGCGTATTCAAAGCCTTGAAGCAGAGCGCGCACTTTTGCAGCCTGACTCACCGTGCCCACTTTGCGGCTCAACCCAACATCCCTCCGTAGAGGCCTATAAAACGCTTGAGCCTGGCGAAAACCAACAGCGTCTTTTAGCCCTTAAACAAGAGGTGGCAAAACTCGCAGAGCTTGGCTTTGCCCTTAAAGGCCAGCTTGATACCCAGCGCCTGCAGCGCGATAAACTGGCACAGGCAGGTACCACGCTCCAGGAAGAGGAAACTTCGCTCTCAGCTCGCTGGCAGCGGCAGTGCGCCGAATTAGGCATCGCGTTAACGCCCAAGGACGATCTCACCGCCTGGCTAGACGAGCAGGAACAGCGTGAACAACAGCTTCGCCAGCTGGGCGAGCGCCAGGCACTGGAAGTGCAGTATCAGCGCGACAGCCAGCAGCATGAAAAGCTGAGTTCGGACTTTATGGCACAGCGCACCTCTCTGCAGTCGGCGCTGGAGCAGGTCGGTCTTGCGCGCCCCGAGCCAGGAGAAGAGCAAAGCTGGCTCGATGCCCGTCAAAAAGAGTCCCTGCAGTGGCAGCAACAGCAGGACAAGCTGCCGCAGCTTCGCCAGCGGCTTTCCAGCCTTGAAATGTTGCTCTCAACCCTCGTTGACGACGGCTCAATGCCGCCGCAGCTGGATGAACACGAGCACCAGGCTGCGCTGCAAAACTGGCAGGCGCTGCATAACAATTGCAACCTCCTTGAAGGGCAGCGTCAGTCCCTGCTGGAGCAGCTGAAGCAAAGTGAAAGAGAGGCCACGGCGGCGCAGGAGCAATTCAGCAATGCGCTCTCGGCCAGCCAGTTCAGCGATGAAGCCGACTTCCTCGGCGCCCTGCTGGAAGAGGCCGATCGTCTCGAGCTGGAACAACGTAAACAGCAGCTGGAGCGCCAGCAGCAGCAGCAGGCTACGCTGCTGGAACAGGCAGAAAGCGCGCTGGCTCAGCATCTTTCGGCGCGGCCGGAAACGCTGAATGAAGAGACGGAACTCTGCGCGCTGGATGAGCACCTCGCCACGCTCACCCTCCAGCTGCGTGAAAATGCGTCTCGCCAGGGGCAAATCACCCAGCAGCTGCGCCATGACGAGGAAAATCGGGTTCGCCAGCAGGCGCTGATGCAGGAGATCAAAGCCTGTGAAGCGCAGGCAGAAGACTGGGGCCATCTCAATTCGCTTATTGGCTCCAAAGAAGGGGATAAATTCCGCAAATTCGCCCAGGGGCTGACGCTGGATAACCTGGTCTGGCTGGCAAATAATCAGCTTAACCGCCTGCACGGGCGCTACCTGCTTCAGCGTAAAGACAACGAAGCACTTGAGCTACAGGTAGTGGATACCTGGCAGGCAGACGCGACGCGGGATACCCGCACGCTCTCCGGCGGCGAAAGTTTCCTGGTGAGCCTGGCGCTGGCGCTCGCTTTATCCGATTTGGTGAGCCACAAAACCCGCATTGACTCCCTGTTCCTGGATGAAGGCTTCGGCACCCTTGATGCGCAGACGCTGGACACCGCGCTCGACGCGCTGGATACGCTGAACGCCAGCGGCAAAACCATCGGTGTTATCAGCCACGTTGAGGCGATGAAAGAGCGGATCCCGGTGCAGATTAAGGTGAAGAAGGTTAACGGGCTGGGTGTTAGCCGGCTGGATAAGATTTTCGCGGTGGATTGACCTTTACCCTGGCTCACTCCCAGGGAAGTGTCTGGTAGTCACAAATACGCTTATGAAGGACTGGCTAAAGTTCCGTTCACTTCCAGCCCTGTTTTATATGCAGCCACCGAACCGGTGAACGACTCGGGGAAGTCACCGTCACTTCCCCGAGACCCCGGACTCCCGGCCAAATAAATCGACCGCTCAAGCGGCAGACCTCCGTTTTATCTCCCAGTCCTGGGTGGGTCGGCTGAGATGCGTTCCCGACGCTCTCAGCCTCCGGCCGTTCCCTACGTCCGAACCCTGGCCAGTCGGAGAGAAAACGGAGGCGATTTAAGCCGGAACCGGGCCTCGCTTTTAGCCCACAGCCACACAGAACGTCACAGTCGCTTCAAGACCCGCAGCCACGCCCTTGTTCCCGGCTCTCATCGTCCCCGGTGATGACCCAACTCAGGCGGGGTTGAGCTGCCGGGAGCAGCGAAAGAGAGCGATCGTCGGGAACGAATCGCGAACGACCCCGAATGTTTGGGTGATAACCGGCGGGTTTACCGCTTCAGCGGCGATGAGCTCGCCGGGCGCCGGGGCTGTCCGGGGGATGGCGTTATCCCCCGGACACGTTCACCATTTTCGGAACGTGCAGGGAAAACAGGATTAGGGGTGAACGGAACAATTGAGGAGCAAAAAATATCTCCCGGCAGATTTTGAAAGGAAAATGAGACTAAGACATAACCCTGAGATAGAGAAAGAAAACCGCTTCCTCTTTTAACCCTCTCTCCACTTTCGGGAAAGAGGGTTAGGGTGAGGGGGCAATTTACTTCTCTAACGGCCATAGCCAGGCAGCTCCGCGAACGCCGCTGGAATCCCCGTGCACCGCCTTGCGGATTGGCGTTTCGCACTCACCACCAAATACCCACGGCTTAATCAGCTGCGGCACCGTGCGGTATAAACGCTCCACGTTACTCATTCCACCGCCCAACACGATCGCATCGGGATCTAAAATGTTCACGATATGCGCCAGCGACTTCGCCAGACGCGTCTCGTAGCGGCTGATAGCCAGTTCGGCCAGCGGATCCTGCTGTCCGGCGAGGCTGATAATTTCATTCCCTTTCAGCATTTTTCCGCTCAGACGTTGGTAATCCGTGCCGAAACCAGTGCCTGAAATAAAGGTCTCAATACACCCTTTTTTACCGCAGTAGCACGGGACTTCTTCACGAAAACGCAGCTCGTCTTCGTCCATCCACGGCAGCGGGTTATGCCCCCACTCCCCCGCCGTACCGTTGCCGCCAATCAGGCTGTGGCCATTGATCGCCACGCCCGCGCCGCAGCCGGTACCGATGATCACCGCAAAGACGATTTGCGCGCCCGCGGCAGCGCCGTCGATAGCTTCCGAAACGGCCAGGCAGTTGGCGTCGTTAGCCAGCCGAACCTCCCGCTTGAGCGCCAGGCTGAGATCCTTATCAAACGGCTGCCCGTTAAGCCAGGTTGAGTTCGCATTCTTCACCACTCGGGTATAGGGAGAAATTGACCCCGGGATCCCAAGCCCTACCGTACCGGTCTCGCCCGTTGCTTCTTCCGCCAGCCGCACCAGCTCAACAATGTTTTTGAGGGTGGCCTGGTAGTCGTTTTTAGGCGTTGGTAAACGGTGGCGGTAGAGCTGTTTGCCGTCGTCCGCCAGCGCGATCACTTCTGTTTTGGTTCCACCGAGATCGATACCTATGCGCACAAGAGCTTCCTCATTTGGTGATAATTATCAACAACATAAAATGCAGCCTAAGCAAAGGCAATGAAACGAGGCCGTCAATTCGTTATCATGCCCGCTGCGTTTAACTGACAACCTGGGACAGAATCATGCTGTGGTTTAAAAATTTAATGGTTTACCGTTTAAGCCGTGACATCACGCTGACGGCGGATGCAATGGAAAAACAGTTAGCCGCCTTCACCTTCACCCCTTGCGGCAGCCAGGACATGGCCAAAACCGGCTGGGTGTCGCCGATGGGCTCGCACAGCGATGCATTAACCCATGTTGCCAACGGCCAGATTGTGATTTGCGCCCGTAAAGAAGAAAAAATTCTGCCGGCCCCGGTCATCAAACAGGCTCTGGAAGCCAAAATCAATAAGCTCGAAGCGGAACAGGCCCGCAAGCTGAAAAAAACCGAGAAAGACGCCCTGAAAGACGAAGTGCTGCACTCCCTGCTGCCGCGCGCTTTCAGCCGTTTTAGCCAGACAATGATGTGGGTAGACACGGTCAACGGCCTGATCATGATCGACTGTGCCAGCGCCAAAAAAGCGGAAGATACGCTGGCACTGCTGCGTAAAAGCCTGGGTTCGCTGCCGGTAGTACCGCTGGCGCTGGAAAACCCTATTGAACTGACCCTGACCGAGTGGGTGCGTTCGGGAGACGTTACGGCTGGTTTTGCGCTGATGGACGAAGCTGAACTGAAGGCGATCCTTGAGGGCGGCGGCGTGATCCGCTGTAAGCAGCAGGAGCTGGTGTGCGACGAAATCGCCGCGCACATCGAAACCGGCAAAGTGGTCACCAAGCTGGCGCTTGACTGGCAGGAACGCATTCAGTTCGTGCTGGCAGACGATGGCTCGGTCAAACGCCTGAAGTTTGCCGATATCCTGCGCGAACAGAACGACGATATCGACCGGGAAGATTTTGGCGGACGTTTCGACGCCGACTTTATTCTGATGACCGGCGAGCTGTCGGCGCTTATCACCAATCTGGTAGAAGCGCTGGGCGGGGAAGCACAGCGTTAAGTTCGCGGCTGACTCAGAGAGCCCCTCGCCGTAATGAGGGGCTAAAAATTCAGTTACTTATCTGCCAGGTAGCGGCAAAGGTAGGACGTTGGCTCTGCCACCTGCAGATGGAATTCGCTGTGGCCAGGCACGTTAAACACCTCGCCCGCAGCATAGGTTTTCCACTCGGTTTCCCCCGGCAGCAGAACGTGCAAAGCACCGCTCACGACGGTCATTTCTTCCGGCTGGGCGGTCCCGAAGGTGTATTCCCCCTCCGCCATCACGCCAACGCTGGCACGGCCAGTGCTGCTGCTGGTAAAACCGATGGATTTTACTTTACCGGAGAAGTACTCGTTACTCTGAAGCATGGACAGGCCCTTAATCGACTTTAGTGAAAAATCCACTATAGAGGCGAACTCTCCGGCCTGTCACGCAAATTGTTAATTCCGTTCAGATAAGCAATTCTGCCGCTAATCTGGCGACCAGTACGTTGGACAAAAGTACCGGGACATCCAGCTGCTTTTGCAGTAAATCTCGGTGCTTTTGATGGTAGCCAAGGCAGTCCAGCACCAGCACATCCGCCCCTTCCGTCATCAGCTTTCTTCCTGCTTCAAGCAAATCGGCTTCGCTACCGTGCACCGGATTAGCGAGAGCATAAAGCGGTGGGTGGGTGAGCTTTCTCCACTTCAGCTCCTGAAACTTAATTATCTCGGCAACCGGCAGGATTATCCCCACCTGATGACCATCAACAATCGAAGCAACCAGCGGCGGAATAATACGTTCAGGCTCCAGCAGAATGGCGTTACGGGCGCTAAGTCCCGTTAGCGGCATCGTGCTCATCAGCAGAATAACTTCGTAACCCTGGTTGTCCAGCTGTTCGATAATGCCCTGCATCGCAATAGAGATTTTATCGCGCCCGACCGAAGTAATGGTGTTATCCGCCAGCAAAGTGAGCAGCGTTTCTTCTCCGGGCGAAGGGGAAAACTGGCGGCGAACCTCGTCAGGAGAGAGGTTACCCAGCAGGCTAACCTGCGAGATTTGTTGCTCATAGATATGTTCGGTTAAAAAGGGCAAAACCTCACTCACGGACACTTTGCCGACGGTGAGAATGGCTACAGTTGGTTTCATGCTTCGCTCCGCTATTACTCAGTCACCGCCCTTTTCGCTGCACTGCTCCACGTCCGCTATGAAATAACTCCGCCGGGGTCGATCGTTTTTGCTTGCCATAATCCGCAGCATACAACCAGAGCGATATCGAAATCCTTAACAAAACATCAACTACTGAGCAACATCTCTAAATGGATATATTTTAGGTAAATGAACGAGATAAAAGTTTCTGTTATGAAGGAGATGACACGCACGGTGCACGCCTGAAGATACCGTTAAGGATCTCGAAGGAAGGCGGTTGGGTTGCCATCGCTCGTCCTTATTTCTTGTGGATGAGCGTTAAGTATAGGCTAACTGGCGCGGGCCATTTGTAATGCGCTGAGGATAGCTTCCACAACGGCATCGGGGGTGCGGGTGGCATCAACAATATGACGGGAAACCTGGCGATACAAGCCTTCACGGGCGGCAAGCACGTCGACGATTTCATCGGTGACGCCTTTACCGGTCAGGGTTGGACGCTGGTCTTCTTCCGGTGAAGCGTTCAGGCGTGAAGCGAGAACCTGCGCAGGAGCATGCAGCCAGACGGTGATGCCGTTCTCCTGCATAAACTGACGATTACTGTCTGCCAGCACCATGCCGCCGCCGGTGGCCACAACGGTCGCCGGCGCCGTCACGCGCTGAAGCGCATCGGATTCACGGGCACGAAACCCTTCCCAGCCCTCTGCAGCCACAATCTCTGCCACGCTTTTTCCGGTGTGGGTCAGCAGAAAACTATCGGTATCGACAAATGCATAACCCAGCGTTCTCGCCAGAGCCTGACCGACGGTCGTCTTGCCACAGCCGCGCGCGCCGACTAAGAAAAGGGGTTGAGTCATCAGGGATAATCCTCGGAAGTGCAGGCCTCAGGCCAGTAGAGATAAAAGCAGGAAACAGAACGCGATAATACCATCAAACTAGTACGCAACGAAACGTAAACTTATAGTTACAATCACAATTTATACCACAAAGAATCCAGTAATAACGGCCTAAACTGGAGGTTAACAAGTGTAAACTAAATCAACCACCCGCCAGCAGCGTCACAATACTTTAAACGCCAGGCCAATGACAACCCTTAATCTGAGATTCGGTAACACATTTATGGTTAGCTTTACGATTAAGGCGTTTCACCGACGCTCAAGTTGATCCAGACTCGTTTTAAGACTTCATCATGACAGAGGTATGAACCATGCAATCTGAAGAGCAGCGTCTTATCGACGGGCTTTTTGACCGTCTGAAACAGGCCGAAAGCCAAAGTGCCACTCGCGATGCGGCCGCAGAACAGCGGATTGCGCAACACCTCAGCCAACAGCCGGGTGCCGCCTACTACATGGCGCAGACGATCCTTATCCAGGAAGCGGCCATGAAGCAGCTGAACGGTAAAATCCAGGCGCTGGAAGCGAAAGTCACCGAACTTGAACAAAAATCTCGCCAGCAGCAGAGCAGCGGCGGTTTTTTGGCCGGATTATTCGGTGGCGGCAGCAACAATAGCAGCAGTAATAGCTCTCGCGGTTCCGATCCGATTCCGGGCAGCCAGAACTATGGCACATCAGCCGCACCGGGCTACGGCACGCCTCAACAGGGCGGATACGGTGCTTCTGCCGGTTATGGTGCGCCACAGGCAGCACCTGCCAGCGCTCCACGTGCCGGAGGCGGCTTCCTTTCTGGTGCGCTGCAAACCGCTGCGGGCGTAGCCGGGGGCGTTGTGGTGGCAGAAATGCTCACCAGCATGTTCCACCGTAGCCAGCCGGAGGAGATCGTGAATATCATCAACGAGCCGGCTCCAACCTTCGACAATAGCTCGTTTGATTCAGTCAACGACTACAGCCAGGTCGACGACCGCCAGTTCCAGAACCAGAGTGGCTGGCAGTCACAGGATAACGCTAACGACAACACCGACTTCGGCAACGATGATTTCGGTGGTGACGATTACGGCGACGACGACGACAGCTTTATTTAAGGCTTCTGCGCCCGCGCGACCATCAGCAGCCACTTTTCGAGTTCATTGGCAAACAGCTGGCGGTCGCGCTGGTTCAGGCTATCCGGCCCGCCGGTTTGTACGCCGCTGGCGCGCAGGGTATCCATAAAGTCACGCATCGTCAGGCGTTCACGAATAGTTGCTGGCGTATAAAGTTCGCCCCGAGGGTTCAGCGCAATGGCCCCTTTCTCAAGCACGTCCGCCGCCAGCGGAATGTCAGCGGTGATCACCAGATCGTTTTTCTCGCAGCGACGAACAATTTCGTTGTCCGCAACGTCAAACCCCGAGGCAACCTGAAGGCTGCGAATAAAGCGCGACGGCGGTGTTTTCATCCCCTGGTTTGCGACCAGCGTGACCATCACCTGAGCGCGATCGGCCGCGCGAAAAAGGACCTCTTTTATCACTTTTGGACACGCATCGGCATCCACCCAAATTTGCATTATGGCTCCTGACTGTCGGTGGGAATGAGGCGATTTTGCCGTGCTTTTGCCGAATGGCAAAATTTATCTGTTTCAGCCCCCCGACCGTGCCTCGTTAAGAGCAAACGTAGCCTAAGCGGTAAAAAGCGCGTTAAGCTATTACCATCAGATAACAAAACACATCACCATGGAGTAATGCTATGGATAAGAAAATTGGCTTTATTGGCTGCGGTAACATGGGCAAGGCGATCCTTGGCGGCCTGATTTCCAGTGGTCTGGTGCCGGCTGGCAATATCTGGGTCTATACCCCGTCGCCGGACAAGGTTCAGGCATTGTGCGAAGAATACGGCATTAATCCGGCGCAGAGCGCGCAGGAAGTCGCGCAGATAGCCGACATCGTCTTTGGCGCCGTGAAGCCAAACATCATGCTTAAGGTGCTGAGCGAAGTTAACTCCGACCTGAACAAAGACACCGTGATTATCTCCATTGCCGCGGGTATCACTCTGGAAACCCTGGCCAAAGTGCTGGGCCACGACCGGAAAATTATCCGTGCGATGCCGAATACCCCGGCGCTGGTGAACGCGGGCATGACGTCAGTCACGCCAAACGCCCTTGTCACACGGGAAGACATTGCCGATGCGGTGAGCATTTTCCGCAGCTTTGGCCAGGCCGAAGTGGTAAGTGAAGCGATGATCCATCCGGTCGTAGGCGTCAGCGGTTCTGCCCCAGCCTATGTCTTTATGTTTATCGAAGCGATGGCCGACGCCGCCGTGCTGGGCGGTATGCCGCGCAAACAGGCCTATCAGTTTGCCGCTCAGGCGGTGATGGGCTCGGCGAAGATGGTGCTGGAAACCGGTACCCATCCGGGCGAGCTGAAAGATATGGTCTGCTCCCCTGGCGGCACCACCATTGAAGCCGTCAAAGTGCTGGAGGAGAAAGGTTTCCGCGCCGCCGTGATGGAAGCGATGGTGAAGTGTATGGCGAAGTCGGAGCTGCTCGGGAAGTCCTGATTTTGGAATAATCCCTCACCCCGGAGAAAGCATTGCGCTTTTCCTCCCTCGCCCTTTTAGGGAGAGGGACGGGTGAGGGTCATTTAAAACAGCTTACTTTTTCTTCAGACAGTTGCTCATAAAGGTTTTTCTGGCGTCGCCCTTCAGCGATTGCTTCCCGGCATCCGCATTACAGTCCTTCATTTTTTGCTGCTGAGGCGTCAGGGTTTTCCCTGCCGCGGCAGGCGCATCTCCCTTCAGACAGCTACTCATATAGCTCTTACGCTGATCCCCTTTCAGGGACTGCGATGCCGCCTGCTGATTACAGCTTGTCATACGCTGCTGCTGCGGCGTCATCGTTTTATCCGCCGCCGTTGCAGACCCAACCAGCCCTACCAGTAACACCGCTAATAATGAAAATTTCATACCTTATTCCTTTTTTATAGTGACGATTAAAGCCTGGCCTAAGGCAAAAAAAATGCGACGTTTCCGCCGCATTTTTTTCTCACCTGTTATGTCTGTACGCCTTTACTCCAGCGCCATCGCCGATTTCATGGTGTAGAACAGGTCAGTCTGGTCGGTCAGTCCCACCACGTTTGCCGCATGTGGGCCATAGGCCGCCACGCGCAGCTGGGTGCCGGTGTGCTCCTGAGACTCACCCTCAGAGTTACCGTAGCTGATGACCATTACAGCGCCGTCTTTGGTATTCAGCGCCTGGGTCAGACCCGGTGCTTTGGTGTCCGGCGCCACAATCTGGCTAGAGTGGGCATGATCCGCCGTCACGATAACCAGGGTGTTGCCATCCTTACGCGCAAACTCCAGCGCTTTCTGCACGGCTTCATCAAGATCAACCGTCTCGCCAATCTGCCCGCAAGGGTTGGCGGCGTGATCCTGCTTATCGATAGAAGCGCCCTCTACCTGCAGGAAGAAGCCTTTCTCGTTGCCTTTAAGCAGGTCGATAGCTTTTTCGGTCATCTGCGCCAGGGTCGGTACGCTGGCATCGCGTTTTGGATTTGGCGTACAGGTCACCGCCGGCTGGTCAATATTGCCGTGGTAGGTTGCCTTCGGCCCTTCCCAGCGTACCGGCATATTGCCGTCTGCAAACATGCCCACCAGCGGCCTCTGCTGGTTGGCGACGGTCACTGCTGCAAGGCCAGCCGCGTTGTCTACCCACTGATAGCCGCGAGCATCCGCCTGCTCGCGCAGCGTTTTACCGTTCCACTCTCCGGCCTTCGCCACTTCGCTAAAGGTTTTAGCCCCGCCACCAAGCGTTACGTCAGCCCGGGTGTTAAGCAGTTGCTCGGTAATGGAACCTTTACCACCGTTTTCCAGCGCGTTGGTCGGGCATTTTTCACTGGTCGCGCTCGGGCCATAGCATTTACGCCCGGTGACGTGGGAAACCAGTGCGGCAGGCGTGGCATCCTGAATCTCAGCCGTTGAAACGTTCCCTGTCGCCTTACCGGCAGCTTTCGCCAGCTCAAGGATGGTCACGTGGTCTTTTCCATCAACGTCAACGCCGAGCGCGCCGTTATAGGTTTTTACGCCAGTACTCCACGCCGTGGCGGAGGCCGCCGAATCCGTGACGTAATCCGGCTTTTTCGTTTTCTTGTCTAAAGAGTAATGGGTGTATTGCCCGGTGAGCGGTAACGCATCGATCCCGCGGAAAAAGCCGCCCGCACCTTCGGCATAGTTTCGGGCTGCGGTTATTTCAGAGTCGCCCATTCCGTCGCCAATCAGCAGAATAATGTTTTTTGCTGTTTTATTGTTTAATGAGGCGCGAATAGCTTCTGTTTGATCGCCAGTAATACGGCGGGCACCACCAGGCTGAGTTAAATCTCCCTGAGCAGCGCGATTTTCCAGAGGGGATGGCGATGTTTCTTGTGATTGTGATGGGGTGCTGGCAAGCAGCAAAGGCAGCAGGCTGGCGATAATTACGCTCTGTTTCACTTTATTTTCTCCATGTAGTAACTACTGAATATAAATAAAAACAGAGCGAGTATAAAAATGACTTATGACATTAATATGACAGCAAAATTTGATTCAACTACGGGGATGGGTAAGGAGCTTTTTTAAATATTGACGGAGCAATTCGGTATCCTGGACGGGCACTGCGGTCTTTGGGGAGGCATCATCTAACGCCCCTTCAATACTGGCAACTAACGCCGAGCGTTCTCCCTGTTCAAGTCGCCTCAATAAGGCCGTCACCACTATTTCCAGCGCTTCGACCTGAGCGACCAACTCTTTTGACTCTTCTTCCTTTTCGGCGAGTTTAACCAATAACTCTGCAATTAGATTTTTCATTTTCTCAGTCCCTGCGGGGTTAAGGCATGACGTTAACACTCAGATCCACCTGAGAGCAATATGCCGGGTTAAATATGTGCGTAACAGCAAATAGCGGCGATATTAAAACGATTCAGTCTGATAATAATCCCGGAAGCGAATCTTTCGCACTACAAAAAAAGAATAATGGAATATTATTCGCTAAACAGCCGACCACCGTTAGAGAGAAAAATAAGTCGAAATCAATCTTCATATTTCACTCATTAATATCGCCTGCAGCCCAAAAGCGCGGCCATTAAGTTTTTCTGTCGAGCATCTGCTGGCGTGCACTCTTCCGCTTCAGGGCAACCGCAAGCTGCCAGACATTAAGCAGTACAACCACCGCGGTTGCCGTAAAAACGTAACGAAAACCTGCAATTGCAGACACGCCGGCCCCCATTAAAGGCCCGGCAACATTCCCCAAATACATAAACGACTGGTTATAGCCAAAGATGCGCCCGGTCACCTGGTCACTACAGTATTTTAGCAGTAGCGTCTGCACCGCTGGCAGCATCGCCCCGTCGGCAAAACCTAACATAAAGCGCAATATGCCAAGCTGCATCGGAGAGGTCACAAAAGACATTGCCAGGAATAACACCACGGCGCAGCACAGCGTCGCCATCAAAATACGTTCGGTGCCGATGCGGTCGCCCAGCTTGCCGAGTTTCGGTGCGGCAAACAGCGCGGAAATCCCCGGCAGCGCAGCAATGAACCCGCTCATAAAAGCGATGTTATTGCTGTCCGGCGCAAGCTGTTTAATAAACAGCGCCAGGATAGGCCCAATCGAACCATTGCAAAGCTGGATCACCAGCGTGGTAATAAACAGGCTGAAAATAAGCCAGGGATAAGGCAGCGTGGCAAATACCTCTTTGCCGGTCAGGCGTTCATCCTTGCTGATTTTCGGACGGGCCCCCTCTTTAATCAGCAGCAGCGTCACCAGGAAGCTGACCATTAACAGCCCGGCGGTGGCAAAGAAAACGGGACGGAGTCCAAGATGGTCAGCCATAAAGCCGCCCAGCAGTGGGCCAACAATCACGCCGCTAATTTGCCCGGTAGAAAGCGTGCTGATAGCCCATCCGCTGCGCTCGCGCGGCACCTGAGAGGCAACCAGCGCCATGGCATTAGGGATATAGCCTGAGGTTAACCCCATCACCGCTCGCAGCAGGAAGAGCTGCCAGACGCTGGTGGCAAAAGCCTGTAGCAGGATGGCCACCGCCATGCCGAAGGAGGCACGAAGCAACATCAGCTTGCGCCCTTTGCGGTCGGCCAGGCTTCCCCACATCGGTGAGACAATTGCCGAGACTAAAAACGTGACGCTAAAGGTGAGGCCGGACCAAAGGGAGAGCGCTTCGTGAGAGGTCACGCCGAGCTGTTCAACGTAGAGCGGAAGAAAAGGCAAAATTTGGCTGATCGCAAGGCCGGTAAAGAAGCAGCCGAACCAGACCGAAATAAGGTTAACCTTCCAGGACTCCATAGCGCGCTTTTTCAAAGGGGATGCAACCAGAATAGAACGATTTCTGAAAAGCTTATCACACTAATGAATATTGCCGTCAGCGCCCGGAGCCCGTCATTACGATATAGAAATGATTGCTTACCAAAGCACATATCCTGCCCCAACGAGCCTGCTGATGCAGGAACCACATGAATCCCCGTTATGAGCGTGCTATGTTGTCCACTTTCGTAAAGTGATGGGTGGATTAAAGGCATGGCAAAACTGCGGGTTGGTATCGTGTTTGGTGGGAAATCGGCAGAACACGAGGTGTCGCTGCAGTCGGCAAAAAATATCGTCGACGCCATTGATAAGTCGAAATTTGATGTGGTGCTGCTGGGCATTGATAAACAGGGCCAGTGGCATATCAACGATGCGTCCAGCTACCTGCTGAACGCCAATAACCCGGCGCTTATCGCCCTGAACCGGTCAGAGAAGAACGTGGCGCTGGTTCCGGGTCAGACTGAACATCAGCTTATTGAAACCAGCAACGCAGAACAGCTTTCTCAGGTCGACGTAATTTTCCCAATTGTGCACGGCACGCTGGGTGAAGACGGTTCCCTGCAGGGCATGCTGCGCGTCGCCAATCTGCCGTTTGTCGGCTCGGGCGTGCTGGGTTCAGCAGTCAGCATGGACAAAGACGTTGCCAAACGTCTACTGCGCGACGCGGATCTGAACGTCGCGCCTTTCATCACGCTGACGCGCGCGAACAGTGCAAAAATCAGCTTTGCCGAGGTAGAAAAGCAGCTCGGCCTGCCGCTGTTTGTTAAGCCTGCCAACCAGGGGTCTTCCGTCGGCGTGAGCAAAGCCAACAGCGAAGAGCAGTATCACGCAGCGGTGGCGTTGGCCTTTGAGTTTGACCATAAAGTCGTGGTTGAAACAGGCATTAAAGGCCGTGAAATCGAATGCGCCGTGCTGGGGAATGATTACCCACAGGCCAGCACATGCGGCGAGATCGTCGTCAACAGCGAATTCTACTCCTACGACACCAAGTACATTGATGAGCAGGCCGCACAGGTGGTCGTCCCGGCGGCGCTAGAGGCAGACGTGAACGACAAGATCCGTAAAATTGCGGTTCGCGCTTACCAGGCGCTGGAGTGCAGCGGCATGGCTCGCGTCGACGTTTTCCTGACCGAAAACAATGACGTTATCATCAACGAGATCAACACGCTGCCGGGCTTCACCAACATCAGCATGTATCCCAAACTTTGGCAGGCCAGCGGCATCAGCTATCAGGAACTGATTACCCGCCTGATTGAGCTTGCCCTTGAGCGCCATCAGCAGGATTGCGCGCTGAAAAGTTCAATCACCTCGTAGCGATTAAGACTCCGCCGTTTCCGACTCTTCGCGGGGGCGGCGGATAATAAAGCCAGCCAGCCAGAAACCAATCACCCAGCTCACCAGCCCCACCGCATAGCTCTGCCAGCCCGTCGTTTCCAGCCCCAGCAGGCCAACCACGCCGTTAAGAATAAAAATCAGCCCTATCGCCACCGCATAGTAGTGCCAGTCACGACGCATTTTCAGGGTTAACATAGCCGCCTCACGCATTCAGAAATAAGCCTGCCGGCATTGTCGCACATCAGCGGCAGTGAAACGCGCTATTGGCAAAGGCTCAACCAGCATAATGTTAATAAAATTTCCATTAAGTTACAAAAATGTGACGCCAGACAAAAAACGCAAAACCAGGAGGATTCTGCCCCTCAAATTACCAGCAATCTGATATTGACAACGCTGATGACCTGCCAAAATTCGCGTAATGGGGAGTCGAATACTTGATTCGTATGGCGATTTTACGGGAGGTCATGATGGCTGATGTTTCATTTTCAAAAGCAGTTATTCCGACAACTCGGGTAATAATGACTACAAAAACAGAAGGTTCAGTGCCGGGCAACGTTGCCTACGCGCTGTTCGTGCTGTTTTGCTTCTGGGTCGCGACCCAAATGCTGAATCTTATCGTTCAGGCTCCCGGCGTGCTGGAATATCTGGCCCAAAGCAACGATGCAAGCCGACCACGCATTGAAATGGGTCTGGCGGTCAGCACCGTTTTTGGGCTTATTCCTTTCCTGCTGGGCGCGCTGGCTATTGGTATCGTGGCCCTGACGATACGCCTGCGCCACCGTCGCCACTCCGCCTGGTTTTACTGAGTGAGAAGGCGGAAGCCTCAACGCTCCCGCCGATCGTTCCCTAGCGCTGCATACAGCTTGCCCGTCTGTCATCCACCCGTTTTGCAAACCAGGCCGTCGTCAGATTGCGGGTAATTTTCGGGCTTTCAAGCGTGATACCCGGCAACACCTCTTTAGGCAACGGCTGGCCTGCCTTTTTCTCCGCTATCGCAAAGACCTGCTTATAGAGGCTTGTTTTTTCAAACCCAATGCTGTCGCCCTTTTGCAGCGCCCGACGAATTTCACTGTCGCTCATGCCCAGCAGTTTTGACAGTTTACGCACCGCCATCTCGGTACTGCTCGGCTTATCGCTGGTATAAAGGATCAGGTCACCGTCCAGCGCCAGCTTCGCGCCGGTTGCCTTAGCCACAGCGCTCTGGAAGGCGGCATTGCGGCTGGCATACCATCCTGCGTTGTAGTCGGCAAAACGATAAAGGGGTTTGCTGTAGTTAGCCGGGTAATTCAGCAGATGGTAGGTGCCAAACCAAAGCCCACCACGGCGGGTGAAGACCTCCTGGCGCACCGTTCCCTCCATTTTCCACGGGTAGCCGTCGGTGTGCTTTTCGGCAAAGGCCACGCTGACCTGCATTGTGCCGCCGGTGCGTACCGGATTAAAGCTGCCGAACAGCTTTTGCCCCATCGGCACCATCGTCAGGAAATCATCAAAAATGGCGCTAAGATGCCCTTCAGTTTTGACGTTATCCAGCCTTTCGCTGTAGCTCTTACCGTTGGGGGAATTAATGCGCAGCGCGGTATGCACCAACAGCGGCGGAATGTGCATTTTCTCGGCGCGGCGGTCTATCTCTTTCCAGGCGATTTTATTCAGCCCCGGCACTGCCGGGTCAGCCTGCAGGTTAGACTCCTGGAGCGCAACGGCCAGCACGGAACAGATATTGTCTTCGTTCGGCTCAAGGTTCTGGCTTTTTAGGGTAGTCAGCAGGTCTTTTGCCAGCCCGGCTCTGTCCTTCACCCCTTCCGGGATTTTACGCTGGGCAACGGTTTCGATATCGATTGGCTTAGCCGCCGGAGCCGTTGTTGCGGCTGGCGTATTGCCCTTAGTTGTACATCCCGTCAATACCAACAAGGCGCCCAGAGAGAGCGCTATCAATCCATGCTGCCTGTTCAATAAAGCCATCCTCATTACGTTTCGTTGTGATTATTTTTCAGAGCCAAACGAACCCAGGCCTTCACGGCCCCCTGAGTTTCATCGCGGCGACTTAACAATAGCAATTCAGCCGTCAGTCGCCGATCGGAAATTGGCTGATAAACCAGGTGCGGGACAGCCATGTGGGTAAAAGAATGCGGCAGCAGCGCAATACCAAAGCCGGAGGCCACCATCGCCAGCGCGCCAAGCGTGCTGGATGCCTGGTATAGCGGAGCAGGGACTTGAGTTGCCCACCGCTCGCGAACCTGCTCCAGCGCTTCGTCGCCCTCACCGGCGGCGAACTGAATATGCGGAACCTGCGCCAGCATCTCAAGCGTGATCCGCTTTTCAGCAGCCAGCGGGCTGTCTTTCGCCACCGCAACCATCATCGGCCATTCTGCAATTTTCACCGCCTCAATATCTTCAGCAAGCTCGCCCATCAGCGGCGTATAAGCAACGTCAACGGTCCGCTGCCTGAGCGCCTCGCCAAGCGCAAGAGGTGACATTTCCTGAAGCTGAAGCTCAACCTCCGGCAGATGCTGGCGAAAAGCGCGAACGTCGTTCATTAAGCTCCCGGAAACCACTGCGTTTCCGGCAAAACCAATTCTCACCAGCCCGGTTTCACCCCGTAACGCCCGCTGAACGATATTTTTACCGTGATCGGCCTGTTTCAGCGTGCGTCGCGCTTCCGGCAGCAGCAACATTCCCGCTTCCGTTAGCTCGACTTTGCGGCTGGTACGCGTAAAAAGCGGCCCGCCCACTTCGTTTTCCAGCGCGCGAATCTGCATGCTTAGCGCAGGCTGAACAATGTGTAGCCGCGCCGCTGCTTGCCCAAAATGACCGGTTTCGGCCAGCGTCACGAAGTAGCGAAGATGTCTTAATTCCATGACCACTCACCATCAGCTTTAATGATTGAACCATCATATCAATATATTTTATTTATCAATAACGCGGAGCAACAATGGCACCTCACCTTTACAGGAGTCTTTTATGAACAGCGACGATTTGCAGAACCGCCTCGCCATCAACGATTTAATCAATGGCTGGATGCACCGGGATCTTGCCCAGTGGGACAAGCTCTCGGCCCTCTTCCACCCGGAGGGGACTATTGAAGTCACCTGGTTTGAGGGCTTTGCCAGCGAATTTATCAAAGGTTCGATGCGGATGGGCAAGTCCGACATCAGCACCAAACACCTGATTGGCACGCCGGTCGTCAGCTTCAACAGCACGCAAGACAAGGCGATCTCCGAGACCAATGCGATGATTATTGGCCAGAACCACAGGTTAGAAATCGGCGCCACCTGCCATAACCGTTTCTATGACATGCTGGAAAAACGCCAGGGTGTCTGGCGAATTCTGCGCCGCCAGGTGGTTTACGATTTTGGCTCGTTCGACTTCCCGTTTGGTCCCGTGGACATTGATAAAGAGGCGGCAAAACGCTACCCGGCGGCCTATGCTCCCCTCGCATATCTGCTGGAAAAATCAGGCTTTCCGGTGCAACGCGTGTTTGCAACTCAAGGCTCAGAACTCGAAATAACGATGAAAAAAGCAGCCCAGGTCTGGCTGGTTGGCTGACAAAAAGTGCTTTCATCCTGACATTACGTTGACAATTAAATGCCTGGTCAGTAATTTCATCTGCAACTACTGACCAGGCAAATACCATGAGTAATTCTACGGGTACTCCCTCTTCAAAACTGCACCTTGGCCTGCTGATTCACCTCTCGAACCAGTTCAAAGACCAGCTCATCACCCAGTACTTTTCGCCGATGGGCATTACCGGTGCGCAGTTTAAAGTTTTAATAAGCATCTTTAAGGGCTTCAACAGCCCGGTTGAAGTCAGCAAAAATCTGGTGATGGATACCGGTGCCATGAGCCGCATGCTTGAACGAATGGTGAAGCGAGATCTGATCGTGCGAAACGTGAATCCCGAAGATAAACGCCAGGTGATCCTGGCGCTAACCGAGAAAGGGCAGCAGATATGTGAGATCTTCCAGAATGAAGCGCTGGATTCGATCATCGGCACGCTCACAGAACGCCTCACGCCCGAAGAATCAAAGCTGCTAAACGAACTGCTGATCAAAATGCTGCCGGATGAGATCGCCGAGCGCCACCTTTAAGTTTTCTGACTAAGGCCCATTAAAATGCAAACCTCTACCGAGCAGGTTGAACGCGCGCCGAGCAAGCGCAAGCGTAACTTCGCCATTTTTCTTATCATCCTGCTGCTCATCGGCGCAGGCTGCGTAGCGTGGTACATGCTCTACGCGCGCTTTTACGAAACAACCGACGACGCCTACGTTAACGGCAACCAGGTCACGCTGACGCCGCAAATCGGCGGTACGGTAACGCAGGTCAGCGTCGATGAAGGCGACTACGTGGAAAAAGGGCAGCCGCTGGTGCAGCTTGACCCAAGCGATACCGAAATCGCGCTCCAGCAGGCGGAAGCCAACCTTGCCAACACCGTGCGTCAGGTACGCGGGCTTTACAGCACCGTGGATAACTACCGCGCCCAGGTTGCCGCTAAGCAGGTTGCGCTGCAAACCGCACAAAGCGACTTCGCTCGCCGCCAGAAAATCTTTGCCACCGGCGCGATTGCCGCCGAAGACTTGTCACACTACCGCGACGCGGTCACCAGCGCGCAGAGCGATCTGGCCGCCGCACAGCAGGCGTTGCGCACCAACCTCGCAATGGTGGATGACACGGTTATCGACAGCCATCCAGAAATTAAAAGCGCCGTTGCCACGCTGCGCCAGCGCTTCCTCGATAACGCACGCAGCAGCATCGTTGCGCCGGTTAGCGGATTTGTCGCTAAACGCGCCGTACAGCTGGGCATGCGCGTCGATTCCGGCACCACCCTGCTGGCGATTGTGCCGCTGGATCAGGTGTGGGTAGACGCCAACTTCAAAGAGAGCCAGATGCAGGCTATGCGGCTCGGGCAAAAAGTGACGCTCACCGCCGATCTCTACGGCGACAACGTGGAATACCAGGGCACCATTGAAAGCCTCGGCATCGGAACCGGCAGCGCCTTCTCGCTGCTGCCGGCCCAGAACGCCAGCGGTAACTGGATCAAAATCGTTCAGCGCCTGCCGGTCCGTATTACGCTCGACCCGCATGACATGCAAAAGCACCCGCTTCGCGTAGGGCTGTCGATGTTTGCTCGCGTGGATATCCGCAATGCTGACGGCCACCTGCTGCCGCAAAAAACCGTCGCCGCGCCGCGCTTCACCACCGACGTTTATCAGCATGCGCTGGACGAAGCCGACAAGCTGGTCACGAAAATCCTTCATGACAACAGCCAGCCGGTAGCGTCAGGCAACCGTTAAGAGAGCCGTTATGCAAGATAAGGCGGCGTTTACGCCCCCCAGCCTGCTGCTGGCGACGATCGCGCTGTCGCTGGCCACCTTTATGCAGGTGCTTGACTCCACCATCGCGAACGTGGCGCTGCCGACGATTGCCGGTAACCTCGGCGTTAGCGCCGATCAGGGCACCTGGGTTATAACCTCATTTGCGGTGTGTAACGCCATTGCCCTGCCGCTGACCGGCTGGTTTACCCGCCGGTTCGGGCAGCTCAAGCTGTTCGTCGGCTCGGTGGCGCTGTTCACCCTCACCTCGTTCCTGTGCGGCTTTGCCCACAGCATGACAGAGCTGATTATCTTCCGCGCGCTGCAGGGCTTTTTCGCCGGGCCGATGTTCCCAATGTGCCAGACGCTGCTGCTGATTATCTTCCCGTCCAGCAAGCGAAGTATGGCGCTGGCGCTGCTGTCGATGGTGACGGTTGTCGCGCCGATTGTCGGGCCCATCACCGGCGGCTGGATCACCGATAACTATTCCTGGCCGTGGATCTTCTACATCAACGTGCCGATCGGGATCTTCGCCGCCATCGTGGTATGGGCGCAGCTGCGCGAACGCGAAGAAACCACCACCATCGCCCCTATCGACTACGTTGGTATTGCGCTGCTGGTGCTCGGCGTCGGGCTGCTTCAGGTAGTGCTGGACAAGGGGAACGATCTCGACTGGTTCGCCTCGCCGGAAATCATCACCATGTCGGTTATCTCGGCCGTTTCGCTGGTGTCGTTTGTCATTTGGGAGCTGGGCGAGCGCCATCCGATCGTCAACCTGCGGCTGTTCGCCGACCGCAACTTTGCCATCGGTACGCTGTCGCTGACGCTGGGGTATGCGGCGTTCTTCGCCATCAACATTATTCTGCCGCAGTGGCTGCAAACCCAGATGGGCTACACCGCTATTTGGGCCGGTCTTGCCGCCGCGCCGATGGGCGTTCTGCCGCTGCTGCTGACGCCGATCGTCGGGCGTTACGCCAACAGGGTCGATATGCGCCTGCTGGCCACGCTGTCGTTCCTGACCATGGGCGCTTCGTGCCTGCTGCGCGCGCAGTTTAATACCAGCGTGGATTTCCGCACCATTGCCGAAGTGCAGCTGTTTATGGGGATTGGCGTGGCGTTCTTCTTCATGCCGATAACCACCATTGTGCTGTCGAACCTGCACGGCGTTGAGGTCGCGGAAGGTTCTGGCCTGGCAACCTTCTTCCGCGTGCTCGGCGGGTCGTTTGCCTCGTCGCTGACCACCTGGATTTGGTCGCGCCGCGAGGTTTACCACCACGCCAACCTGACCGAGAGCGTGTCGGCCTATAACCCGTCGGCAGTGGATTATCTGCATAAGATGGGCGGCGCTACGCAACAACACCTTGCCGTGGTGGATAAAACCATCGAACAGCAGGCCTACATGATGTCGACCATCGACTACTTCTGGCTGCTGGGCTGGGGCTTTATGGCGCTGATTGTGGTGATTTGGTTTGCCCGCCCGCCGTTTATACGGGCCGGTGCGCCGGGCGCCCCTTCCGCAGGACACTAATCAGACGGGCTTAGCAAAAAGGGATGGCATTGTGCCATCCCTTTTCTTTTTGCGTTATACGGCTTCTTCGGTGCCCGGCACCGGTACATCCTGCAGCGTTCGCTCGAAGCTGCGCAGACGTTTGTAGATAGACATCAGCTCAACCAGCGTGGTCCAGGAACTGATCAGATACTGGAACGAGCCGCGTACCTGGCCAAAGGCGTTGGTTATCTGCTGCATCAGCCCCAGAGTAATCGCGCCTGCGGCAATAGAAGGGAACAGCAGGAACAGGCCAAACACGTTATCTACCTGCAGGTAAAGAATGCGCACGATATTAAAATAGGTGTAGTGAAAATAGAGGCGGAAGTAGTTATGTCGAACGTCGCCAAACAGCGCTTTTACCGTTGGCGGCGTCGCCCGGCTCCCGTCGTCTTCCCCGTAGACCAGCTCTTTACGGTAGGCGGCCTCGACTTTCTGGTTATTAAACTGCAGCCCCGGCAGCTTTATCCCGACGGCGGCCAGCAGGCCAGTGCCCATCAGCGACCAGATAATCGCCGCAATCACCAGGCCATAAGGCACCGCACCGACAATCGGCAATTCCTTAACGTGTGGAGACAGCGCCACCAGAATCGGCAGGAAAGCAATCAGCGTCATCACCGACTGCAGCAGGCTCACGCCCATGTCCTCAAGCGTGGAGGCAAAGCGCATGGTGTCTTCCTGCACACGCTGAGCCGCCCCTTCGATATGGCGCAGCTTCTGCCAGTGCTCCATATAATAGTCGTTCATTGCGGTACGCCAGCGGAACACGTAGTGGCTGATAAAGAAGCTGTTCAGCACGCCGACGGTGACATAAATCAGCGCAATGCCAAGGAACACGCCGGTTTCGCTATAGAATCGCTGCAGCGGGACTTTATTCGGGGAAGCTAACGCGGTTTGTATAAGGTCAAAGAACGGTGCATACCAGGCGTTAATCGCCACGCCTAGCTCAACCATAAACCAGGTCACAAAGACGATAAGCGAAGAGCCGAGAATCGACCAGCGCTGCCAAGGATGTGGACTCGCCAGCGCCCACGCCCCGGCAAACAGGCCAACGCAGATGGCATAAAAAGCATAGAAGACAAAGGCTTTTAGCGTCCAAAAACGGGCAGCGCTAATGGGTATTTGTTGGCCGGCGCCCACAAGATTTTCTAACCACAGGCCGCCGCCGGCCTGCCAAAATATCACTGCGAGCAGTCCCCATATTGCCGCCGAAATAAAAAACAGCTTCGGCGACGGGAAGAAAGATTTAAACATTACAGCACTCCTGGTACGACTTTTTGTTGTTATATCTGCTGGTTATAGCGAACGTTCTACGATAATGCTTGCTGAATGTTGTATCAAGGAGTGAGAGGGGCTGACATAACTTAGCGCCAGCCGTCTAGAATCGCCGCGGTCGTTTTCACAGCCAGCGTATTGCCCGGAATCGAAAGGTTAGCCCAAACCTCATTATGGTGCTGAATTAATGCATCGGCGCTCACCGACGCGCGGTCAGCCGTGGTGTGGGCATCGCTGGCAACCGTAATCGCATAGCCCCGGCTTACGCCGTTTTTGACGGTCGTATCCACGCAGTAATCCGTGGCGCAGCCGCAAACCACAAGCTCATTGATTTCATTTTGTTTTAGTAGCAAATCCAGCGTCGTGCGGTAGAAAGCATCGCAGGCCGTTTTGGTTACATACAGCGCCCCTTCGGGGCGATGCAGTTCGGGAATAATGTCGTAGGCTTCACTCCCTGGCTGCAGCTCTGCTTCATTATGCTGGATAAAAATCACTTTTTCCGCCGCATCAATAAGCTGATTGATTCTGGCGGTGGTTTGCTCGCGAGCACGGCGCGGTGATTCTAAAACGCCATTTTGCATATCGATAACCATCACAACGCGGGGTGCAGGCATGCTGACTCTCCTTAAATAAGAAGAAAAAAGCGTAGCATACCTGCTGGAAGATTAAATTGTGTAAAGCCCTGCATGGCCGAACGGCCGGGTTTTAAAGCGGCGATGCAGCCACAGATACTGCTCCGGCGCGCGCATGATTTCGTGCTCAATCTTACGGTTAATATAGGCCGCGGCAGCCAGCTCATCTTCCGCCGGGTAATCACAAAACTCCGGCTCGATAACCAACTGGTAACCGGTACCTCCGGGCTTGCGAATTAACACCGTCGTCAGGATGGCGGGCTTGGCCAGACGAGCAATGGTAAAGGTACCATTGGTTGTCGCCGCCTGCTGAACGGCAAAGAATGGCGCAAAAGAGCTGCCCTTCGGACCGTAGTCCTGGTCAGGAGCAAACCAGACGGCCTCGCCGGATTTCAGCGCCTTCACCATTCCTTTGAGGTTACGCCTGTCGAGCATCGCTTTATTTGAACGCGAACGCCCGCGGGTCTGCACGTACTCCATCACCTTGTTATTGTGCGGACGGTACATAGCCATCATTGGACGACACAGCCCCATTACGCGCCCGCCCAGCTCCAGCGACATAAAGTGCACGCCGATAACCATCACGCCTTTGCCTTTGTCGCAGGCGGCAGTGATATGCTCAAGACCCCGTACGTCAAACCACTTGCGCACGCGATCGTCTGACCAGAACCAGGCCATGCCGGTTTCAATCAGCCCCATGCCCAGCGAGCCAAAGTTTTTCTGAACAATGATGTCAATCTGCGCCTCAGTGTAGTGAGGGAAGCAGAGATGCAGGTTTTGACGGGCGATGGTGACCCGGCGCTTTAGAAAGCGCATGGAGAAACGACCAATGAGGTCGCCCATCTTCATCAGCACCGGATACGGGAGCTGCACCCATAGCCAAAGCACACCCAGCCCGAACCAGGTTAACCAGTAGCGAGGATGTAAAAGACATTTATAAAACAGCGGCTTGTTAGACATATTAATTTCTTTATACGAGAGGGTTGTGTATCGCATAAAGAACTCAGTCAGTAGCGGTACGCCTTAGGCTGTAACTAAGATGCCGAGGACGAAAAATAGTTGCAGCGGAGCAATAAATAACTGGTAGGATAATACGCACTTTTTGTCAAAGCAGCGCAGGGAAATTGTCAGTTTTTCTTCTTTTTAAGAGCTTTCAATACTACCACAGCGTTATACCTCCAGCCCTGATGAATAAACAGGCAAAAACTGTGTCATTACGCGTCAATTGGCAAACTTTTGTACATCATCTGGTGATGTAACGCACGGTTACGCTTTTCAGGCCGCAAACGCTGAATTGACGCTTTGCATAAGAGCGCAGAGTAGTATAAATACCTGCAATACCGCTTCATTTTTTTAACTGGATTTTGTGCGTTGAAAACTCGCCTCCCTCGTCTTCTTATGCTGGCCGCAGCCCTGCTTCCAGCGCTTAGTTTTGCGCAACCGTCACCGGCGCCAGAATTTGCCGCCGACGTTGTTGATCGCTACGCCAACCACATTTACTACGGCAGCGGCGCAACCGGGATGGCCATCGTGGTCATTGATGGTAACCAGCGGGTATTTCGCAGCTTCGGCGATACCAGGCCGGGCAATAACGTTCGCCCGCAGCTGGATTCGGTGATTCGCATCGCCTCGTTGACGAAACTGATGACCAGCGAAATGCTGGTTAAAATGCTCGACCAGGGAAAAGTCCAGCTAAACGACCCGCTCAGCAAGTATGCGCCTCCCGGCGCTCGGGTACCGACCTTTAACGGCCAGCCGATCACGCTGATTAATCTGGCAACCCACACCAGCGCCCTGCCGCGCGAACAGCCCGGCGGCGCGGCACACCGCACGGTGTTTACCTGGCCGACGCGGGATCAGCGCTGGAACTGGCTCTCGCAGGCCACGCTTAAGGCCGCGCCGGGGACCGTTGCCGCCTATTCTAACCTGGCGTTTGACCTGCTGGCTGATGCCCTGTCTCGCGCAACCGGCAGGCCATATGCCGATCTGTTCGATGAGCAGATTGCCCGCCCGCTGGGCATGAAAGACACCACCTTTACGCCCTCGCCAGATCAGTGCAAACGCCTGATGATCGCCGAAAAAGGCGCCAGCCCGTGCGATAACACGCTGGCGGCCGTCGGCAGCGGCGGCGTTTATTCCACGCCGGGAGATATGATGCGCTGGATGCAGCAATTTCTCTCCTCCGATTTCCATCATCGCGGAAATCAGGCAGACAGAATGCAAACCCTGATTTATCAGCGCAGCCAGCTGCATAAGGTGATTGGAATGGACGTGCCGGGCAAAGCGGATGCGCTGGGCATGGGCTGGGTGTGGATGTCGCCGAAAGAGGGCCGACCGGGTATTATTCAGAAAACCGGCGGCGGCGGCGGTTTCATCACCTACATGGCAATGGTGCCACAAAATAACGTGGGCGTTTTCGTCGTGGTCACACGCTCGCCGCTGACCCGTTTCGTCAACATGAGCGATGGCGTGAACGATTTAGTCACCGAGCTAAGCGGTAGTGCAGTACCGGTGACGCCAGCATCCTGAAGACTGAGCGAGGCGTTTAGCTTACCGCCGCGCTATTTTTGCGGCGTTTCTTATCCACATACATCAGCGTATCCGCCTCGCGTAGCGCATCGTCCGGCGTGGTGGTTGCGGGATTGATAGCGATAGCGCCGATGCTTGGCCCGGCATAATCAATCACGCAGGATTTTAGCTGATATTCTCCGCTCAGCAGCGCTGACAGTCTGTTACGAAAAGCGGTCGTCGCCCGAAGGGCTTCACTGTATTCCGTCGGCCCCGCTCCGGCGACGATAAACTCATCGCCCCCCAGCCGTCCTAAGACTTCATCGCCCCTCACGCCCTCTTTCAGCCGCTGACTAACCGCGCAAAGGAAATCGTCCCCCGTTTCATGGCCGTGCATGTCGTTTATCTGCTTAAACCCGTCGAGATCGGTAAACGCCACCAGTACGAAGCGGGCGTCATCTTTGGCACGGGAAAATAAGCGAGGGAGCTGGTCGAAGACCGCACGGCGATTAGGCAACCCGGTGAGCTCGTCGGTATAGCTGGCGGTAGTCAGCGCGACGTTGGCCTGCTGCAGCTTCTTCATCAGCTGCTCATTTTGGATCTGCTGAGCAATCAGCTGAGAAAACAGCTGCAAAACCTGTTCGCTATGGTCGGTCAGCACGCGCTGTTCAGAGCTTGCCGCGCAAAGCGTGCCGTAGAGCGAGCCATCGGCCAGCATCACGGGGGTACTGACATAGGTCACGATGCCCAGCGCCTTTGCTGCTTCAGAGTCCCCCCAGACGCTGGCGACATCGCAGGTATAGCGGCGGCCTTCGTCCAAAGCGCGTTTGCACAGCGTGTCTTCCCAGGGAACAGAGAGCCCTTCCGGAATATTCATCGCCTTAGTATTTCGCGAAAAAACAATATGCTGCTGGCTGCCTTCCGCGTCGATGCGGGTCAGATAGGTAGACTCCATGTTCGTCACCAGCTCCAGCATCTCCAGCAACTGTCTGACCAAACCTTCCAGGGTATATTCGGCGTCTAAAGCGGTGGAGATACGCTCAATTAGATTATTAATCATCTCACTGAAAGACCTTTATCGAAGCGACAGACTTGCGCCAGAAAGCACACTTTTTACCCTATCATCACGGTAACTTCTACCCACCAAAATATGATATTTCCAGCGGTAATTAAACCTTGCAAATTGTATAGCTTTAGCGGGAATGCAGTTTGCCTCGTGAATCCAGAGAGATAAGCATCACGGAAGAAACGATCAGCAGCGACCCCAGCCAGTCCGGTAACGTAAAGCTGATGCCCAGCAGCAGCACCGACAGCAGCGCGCTGCTTAAGGGCTCCGCGCAGCTAAGGATGCTGGCCTTTGGCCCACCTATCATTTGCGCGCCGGTCAGGTAGAGGCTAAAGGTGATAGCCGTGCCCACGATAACCAGGTAGAAGAAGGCCAGCAGCGTGCCGCCGCTCGCGGTAAAGCTGCCTATCTGGCTGGCATAAAACGGCAGCAGCGCCGTGCCGCCCAGCAGCATACTCCAGCCCACTATCGGCAGCGTGCCGTAACGGGAGATAAGCTTAGACGGATAGGTGGTGTAAAACGCCGCGGCAAACGCGGAGGCAATGCCCCAGAACAGCGCGCTGCCCGGAAGGGTAATTGACGCAGGGTTGCCGTGGGTCACCAGCACAAAAGTACCGATAAGCGAAGTGCCAATCGCCGCATACACCAGCTTGCCGGAACGCTTTTTACGCACGAAGGCAAACCAGGCAACGATGACCGTTGGCGAGAGAAATTGCAGGACCGTCGCGGTCGCGGCGTTGGACTGCTCAATGGTCAGCAGGAAGGTCAGCTGCACCGTTAGCGCGCCACAAAGGGTAAAAATCAGCAGGGAAATCAGATCGTCACGCGGCTTAAACACGGCAAAGATCTTGTCCCCGTGCATAAACGACAGCATCAGCAGGATAAGGCCGGAAAACAGCAGCCGCAGCATGGTCAGCGACGCCGAGGAAATATGGCTCTGCTCCATAATGTATTGCGCGCACACCCCGGAGCTTCCCCACAGCACCGCCGCAAACAACACATACAGCATCCCTTTCCGACTAACGCTCATTGCCCTGCCCTTTTAAACACCCGCTTTATTCAGGCCAGCATGATAGCGTAAATCCAGGAGGATATGATGCCGGACATCGCAGTCGTCCACGTCCGGCATAGCAAAATTAACTGCTGTTCAGGTTCGTATGTCGAGTTAAATTTTACGACGCAGCAACTTAAAGGCGACAAACAGGAATAGGATCCAGGCCGGCAGCAGCATCGCAGACAGGCGCATGCCGTCGATGGTACACATCAGCCCCAGCACCATCATCATAAAGGCAATGCACAGATAGTTGCCGAACGGATACAGCAGCGCCTTAAAGCGAGTTTCATGCCCCTGGCTGCGCATCGCCCGTCGGAACTTAATGTGCGCCAGCGAAATCATTATCCAGTTCAGCAGCAGCGTCGCCACCACCAGCGCCATCAGCAGGCCAAAGGCTTCATGCGGCAGCAGGTAGTTGAGCACCACAACCAGCGAAGTAATCGCCCCGGACAGCAGCAGTGAATTCACCGGCACCCCGCCACGGCTCACTTTCGCCAGGAACTTCGGCGCGTTGCGCTGCACGGAAAGCCCGAACAGCATGCGGCTGTTGGAATAGACGCCGCTGTTATAGACCGATAGCGAAGCCACCAGAATCACAAAGTTGAGCGCCGAAGCGACAACGTTGCTGTTCAGCTCGTGGAAAATCATCACGAACGGGCTGCTGTCGGACTTAATTTCCAGCCACGGATAGAGCGAAAGCAGCACCACCAGCGAGCCGATATAAAACAGCAGAATACGGTAAACCACCTGGTTAACCGCCTTCGGGATGGTGATTTGCGGCGAGCGTGCTTCCGCCGCCGTAATGCCAATAAGCTCCAGGCCGCCAAACGAGAACATAATAACCGCCAGCGACAGAATCAGCCCATGCCAGCCCGTCGCGAGGAAACCGCCGTGCTGCCAGAGGTTACTGACGCTTGCGCGTTCGCCGCCGTGGCCGGAGGCCAGCAGCCAGATGCCGAAGCCAATCATGCCGACAATCGCCAGCACTTTTATTAGCGCAAACCAGAACTCCATCTCGCCGTACAGGCGCACGTTCACCAGATTCGCGGCGTTAATCACCACAAAGAACAGAGCAACCCAGGTCCAGGTCGGCACCTCCGGGAACCAGTACTGCATATAAATGCCGCCCGCAGTCAGCTCCGCCATGCCCACCAGCACGAACATCACCCAGTAGTTCCAGCCGGACAGGAAGCCAGCGAACGGCCCCCAGTATTTATAGGCAAAATGGGAAAACGAACCTGAAACGGGCTCTTCGACCACCATTTCGCCAAGCTGACGCATGATCAGAAACGCGATGATCCCCGCCACGCCGTAGCCCAGCAGCACGGCAGGCCCCGCCATTTGGATTGCCGGGCCAATGCCGAGAAAGAGTCCGGTGCCAATAGCGCCGCCCAGCGCAATCAGCTGAATATGGCGGTTCTGCAAGCCACGCTGTAATTGATGGCCATCCTCCGACCCCGCATGCTGGCTCTGCTGCTCAGATGCGACTGACGTGTTTTTCACGCCCTGCTCCTTTGTGATTTGTCAAAGGGGCACCTTTTAACACCTGAAGCCGGGAGTGGCAAGGAATGGTTACACTTCGAAAATACCCCACCGGGAATGTTATGCTGGCTGCCGTTTCTGATAATGCGAAAGGAGTGGACGTTGAAAACG
Organism: Alychna victa; assembly: GCA_018250175.1. Classification (NCBI taxonomy): domain Eukaryota; kingdom Metazoa; phylum Arthropoda; class Insecta; order Lepidoptera; family Hesperiidae; genus Alychna; species Alychna victa. The sequence continues at coordinate 73,647 of DWNI01000004.1, forward strand.
CAAAAACGCGCGCTGGGCTACATCGCTATCGTGGTCGATGATTACGATCGGGCGATTGAGTATTACACCCAAAAACTGGGCTTTACGCTCGTTGAGGACACGCCTCAGCCGGGGAAACGCTGGGTGGTCGTCTCCCCCAATCCTGAAAGCGACTGCCATCTGCTGCTCGCCAAAGCCGCCAACGAACGTCAGCAGGCGTTTATCGGCGATCAGTGCGGCGGCAGGGTTTTCCTTTTCCTTCATACCGATGATTTTTGGCGCGATCATACGCTGATGAAGGCCAACGGCGTGCATTTCTGCGAAGAGCCACGAGAGGAAGAGTACGGCACGGTCGCCGTTTTTGAGGACCTCTACGGCAACCGCTGGGACCTGCTTCAGCACAACTAATACGCTTTGTACAACTACGGAAGTAAAAAGTTAAATACTCTAAATAATTCAAGTTACAACAAGGCGGCAAGGCCAGTCATCCCCAGGAGCATAGCTAAACTATGTGACTGGGGTGAGTGGATGCAGCCAACGCAGGTGTAGCTTGAAGAATGACGAGTATAAGGCATAGCGTTTCGTTATTAGACAGTGACAAGTCCGGCTTTTATCTTTCGTCATGATTTGTAAATTTTACAGCAAAAAATCTTGAGGGAATGCTATTGGCCAGGTTACTTGACGCATTACAAACAAAACCCACGCGCTTTCGCCTGGCATTACGGGCAGCCCTGATTAGCAGCGTTGTGATTTTCTCCGGCGCGGCGGCCGCCGATGACATTTTAAAAGAAGGCATCACGCCCGCCACCGACGCAAGCCAGATCCCAGCGACCGCTAAGCTTCGCAAAGACACGGTTGTGGCCGGGATCTCTGAACCGCAGGGCATCTTTAACCCTTACTTCTTCGTTAACGGCTGGGATGAAAACGTCACCAACGTTATTTTCTCGCGCCTGATTGACTGGGACAGCCACGGCAACCTGGTGCCCGGCCTCGCCGAAAGCTGGACGGTCAGCCCGGACGGCAAGGTCTATACCATCAAGCTGCGCCCAGGCCTGACCTTTAGCGACGGCTCTCCGCTGACCGCCGAAGACGTGGCGTTCACGCTCACCGTGCTGTATGACCCGAAATACGACGGCGATACCGACATTACCCTTGCCAACATCGCAGGCAGCGCGGATTACAAAGCCGGTAAAGCCGACAGCGTCAGCGGCCTGAAGGTTATTGACCCGCTTACGCTGCAGGTCACCACCACCCAGCCGGGCGCGACGACGCTGGGTAAAATTGGCGGCCCGGTGCTGTCGAAGGCTTACTACGGAAAAGGCTACCAGCGCGGCAACCTGGATTACCTGCGCACCCTGCACGGCAAGCCGCTGGGCAACGGCCCGTACGTTTATGACAAGTACATTCCGGGCCAGGAAATTCGCTTCCACGCGAACGCCCATTTCTACCGCGGCACCCCGCCAACGCCACGCTTTATCTACCGCGTCACCAATCCGTCCACCAACTTCCAGCTGTTCCAGACCGGCGAGACGGATTACGACGCCTTTACCTCACGCCCGGACGATATTGAGCAGCTAAAGCTGCTGGGCTTCGCCAATATCAACCTTTACGGCTCCAGCGACTACAGCAAGGTTGAATTCAACGTTCGCCGCCCGGCGCTGCAGGACGTCAAAGTTCGCCAGGCGTTAATCTATGGCCTGGATCGCCAGAAGCTTATCGACGTGGTGTACCAGGGCTACGGCACGGTCGCCAACGAACCGATTTCGCCGATCTCCTGGGCCTGGAATCCGGAAGGGGTGAACCCGTATAAATACGATCCGGCGCAGGCGAAAAAGCTGCTGGACGAAGCGGGCTGGAAGCCAGGCCCGGACGGCATCCGCGTGAAGGACGGCAAACGTCTGGAGCTGACGCTGCTGGTCAGTAAAAAAGTGCTGAACGACGCGCTGATCCCCGTCGCCAAAGAGAACTGGCAGCAAATCGGCGTGCTGCTGAAGCCGCAGGTCGTCGACTTCAACGCCCTGATGGCGCAGCGTAAAGCGGGCAACTACGACCTGGCCTCCTTCAGCACCAGCACCCTGAACGATCCGCACGACGGCGTGTGGGATTACTACAGCACCGAAGCCAAAGAGTCCGGCTATAACAATCCGCAGGTGGACAAGCTGATTAACGAAGGCAACGCCACGCTCGACGAAGAGAAGCGTAAAGCTATCTACCACGAGCTGTATAAAGTGCTGGCCGCAGATCCCCCGGCGATTCTGCTCGGCAACCGCAAGATCCTGTCCGCCAGCAGCGCCCGCGTTACCGGCTTTAAGCCGGATATCTACAACGGCCTGACCGGCAGCCTGCCGGATGTGAAAATCGTTAAGTAACGCAGTAAACCTTGCCGCCGCCCTTTTATCGGGGCGGCGGCAGTGAGAACGTAATGAAAAATTTTATCCTGCGCCGCCTGCTGCAAACCCTGCCGATGCTGCTGCTCGCTTCGTTTATTATCTTTATGCTGTTTGCGAAAACGCCCGGCGACTTTATCGACGGTAACATTACGCTGACCGCCGCCCGCGCCGCCGAGCTAAAAGCGATTTATGGCCTCGACCAGCCGCTGTTCACCCGCTATCTCCACTGGCTTGGGCAGCTCATGACCGGCGACTTAGGCTTCTCTCTGCAGTACCAGATCCCGGTCAGCCAGCTGCTGAACCAGTACATCTGGAACTCTTTCCTGCTGGCCTCCATCGCGCTGGTGTTCTACTGGGGCATTGGCCTTGCGGTGGGCATTGTCTCGGCCATGAAGCCCAACTCGCTGTTTGACCATCTGGTGAGCGTGCTGGTGTTCGCCGCCATGTCCTTCCCGACCTTTTTCCTCTGCCTGTTGCTTATCAAGTGGTTCGCGGTCGACCTGCACTGGCTGCCGGTCGGCGGCATGACCAATACCGGCAGCGACGCGACCGGATGGGCCTACGTCGTGCAGGTTGCCGCTCACCTTGTGCTGCCGGTGCTGGCGCTGGTGATGCTGCAGGCGGGCAGCCTGACGCGCTATTTCCGTGCCAGCATGCTGGACGTGGTGAGGATGGATTTTATCCGCACCGCTCGTGCGAAAGGGCTGCGCGAACGCAGCGTTATCCTCAAACACGCCTTGCGCAACGCGCTGCTGCCGATCATCACCCTGCTGGGCTTTGAGCTGCCGGGGCTGTTCTCGGGGGCGATCATCACCGAAAAAGTCTTTAACTGGCCGGGTGCAGGCCACATTCATATTGATTCGCTTGCCGCCCGTGATTACCCGGTGCTGATGGGTTTCACGCTGTTTCTGGCGGTGCTGACAATCCTCGGCAACCTGATTGCCGATGTACTTTACGCGTGGGCCGACCCGCGCATTCGTGTGAGGTCGTGATGCTCAGCTCTCTGTTTTCAACAAACCGCCGCCTGCGCAAGGCCGAAATCCCGGCGCTGGCGCAGGCTACGCCTTCGCCGTGGCGTCAGGCCAGGCGGGCGCTGACGCGCAACCGTCTGGCAATGTTCTGCCTGATTTTGCTGATGGTGATGGCGGTGTGGTGTGCCCTCGGGCCGCTCTGGTCGCCGTGGAAGGATGACGCCACCGACGCCCTGATGATCAACAAACCGCCGGGAGAAGTACACTGGCTGGGCACCGATTTCCTCGGCCGCGATGTCTATACCCGCCTGCTGCTTGCCGGGCGCATCTCGTTAATTATCGGCCTGCTGACCATGCTGCTCTCGGTCACGCTCGGCTACCTGCTCGGCGCGGTCTCCGGCTACCTCGGCGGCTGGACCGATAAGCTGATTATGCGCGTGGCAGACCAGGTGATGACCATTCCCAGCCTGCCGCTGCTGATTGTCGCGGGCGCGATGCTGTCGGAACTCGACTTCTCGCCGGATTCGCGAATTTACATGGTGGTTATCATGCTGAGCCTGCTGGAGTGGCCTAAGCTGGCGCGCCTGGTGCGCGGGCAAATCCTCTCCCTGCGCGAGCGCGACTTTATGCTGGCGACCCGCGTATTAGGCCTTTCCGCCCACCGTCGCCTGTTCGGCCATCTGCTGCCTAACACCATTCCTATTCTGGTGGTGATGGCGACGATGGCGGTAGCCAACGCCATTCTGATGGAATCGGCGCTGAGCTACCTCGGCCTCGGCGTCGTGCCGCCAACCCCTTCCTGGGGCAACATGATGGACAGCGCCAACAGCCTGATCGACTTCCAGCGCCGCCCGTGGCTGTGGATGCCGCCGGGAATCGCCATTTTTATCACCGTGATCGCCATTAACGTGCTCGGCGACGGCCTGCGGGACGCGCTGGATCCAAAAATGAAGCGAGGCGTGAAATGAGCAAAGCGCTAATTGAGTTCAACAACCTTTCCCTCTCTTTCGCCGGAGAGCAGGACCGCGTGCGAGCCGTGCAGGACGTGTCGTTTACCGTTCACGCCGGGCAAACAGTGGGCGTCGTCGGCGAGTCCGGCTGCGGCAAAAGCGTGACCGCCATGTCGCTGATGGGCCTGCTCCCTCCCCAGGCCGCGCGTATTGACGGCGGTGAGATCCTGTTTCAGGGGAAAAACCTGCTGGGGCTTAAGCCTGCGCAGATGGCAGATTTACGCGGAAACGAACTGGCAATGATTTTCCAGGAGCCGATGAGCGCCCTGAATCCGGTGCTGACTATCGGCGATCAGCTGTGTGAGCCGCCGATCCGTCATCTTGGCGAAACGCCCAAAGCCGCCTGGAAACTCGCGACGCAAATGCTGACCGACGTTGGGCTGGCGCGAGCGGAAAGCCTGATGGCCAGCTATCCGCACCAGCTTTCCGGCGGCATGCTGCAGCGCGTGATGATCGCCATGGCGCTTAGCTGCAGACCCAGGCTGCTGATCGCCGATGAGCCTACCACGGCGCTGGACGTGACCGTTCAGGCTCAGATCCTTCGCCTGCTGCGGGATCAGGCGCGCCAGCACCGTATGGCGCTGATGCTGATCACCCACGATCTCGGCGTCATCGCCCAGATGGCGGAGCACGTGGTGGTGATGTACGCCGGGCGCATCGTCGAGCAGGGGCCAACGGCTGAGGTACTCCGCAATCCACTGCACCCGTATACCAAAGGGCTGATCGCTTCCCGCCCGGTTCCAGGAGAGCGCCGCCGCAGGCTCTATTCGATTCCCGGCCAGGTGCCCGATCTGGCGGATCTCCCCCCCTACTGCGCCTTTACCGATCGCTGCGAACGCGCCACCGATCGCTGCCGCCAGGGCATTCCGGCTCTGCTCGGCCAGCGGCGAAAGGCCGCCTGTTTCTACAGTGAGCTAGCGGAGTCCACATCGTGAAAAATCAGTATGTTATTGAAGTAGAAGGACTCAAAAAACACTTCCCGCTGCGTGACGGGCTGTTCGGCCAGCAAACCGGCAAGCTGCGCGCGGTAGACGGCGTTAGCTTCAACATTCGTCAGGGCACCATTTTCGGCCTGGTGGGCGAGTCCGGCAGCGGGAAAACCACCGTCGGGCGCACGCTGCTCGGCCTTTACGACAAAACGGCAGGCAGCGTGAAGTATCGCGGCAAAGAGCTGAGCGAGCTTAGCGCCAAAGAGTCGCGGGCGCTGCGGCCAAAAATCCAGCTCGTATTTCAGGATCCCTACAGCTCGCTAAATCCACGCATCCGCGTAGGAGATGCCATCGGCGAAGCGATGCTGGAGCACAAACTATGCACCCGCGCCGAACTGCGGGACAACGTGCTGGAAGTGATGAAGATTTGTGGCCTCGCGCCTCAGCACTACGGCCGCTTTCCGCACGAGTTCTCCGGCGGCCAGCGCCAGCGCATTGGCATCGCCCGCGCGCTGATTCTTAACCCCGACTTTATTATCGCGGATGAGCCGATTTCGGCGCTCGACGTTTCCATCCAGGCGCAGATCATCAACCTGTTTTCCGATCTGCGCGACGAACGCGGCGTAACGTTCCTGTTTATCTCCCACGATCTCGGCGTGGTGGAGCACCTGTGCGACGACGTGGCGGTCATGTACCTCGGCCAGCTGGTGGAAACCGCCAGCCGCGACGTGCTGTTCAGCCAGCCGCTGCACCCATATACCCAGGCGCTGCTGGCCGCGGTCCCAACGCTGAACCCGGACAGTGAACCTGTGGCAGCCATTCAGGGCGAAATCCCCGATCCTTCTCGTCCACCTTCCGGCTGCCGCTTCTCCACACGCTGCCCGCGCGTCACCGACCGATGCCGCCAGGAAGTCCCCGCGCTGCGTGAAGTGGGTGACGCGCACCGCGTCGCCTGCCATCTGGTTTAGCCCAGAGGCTTAAGCAGACAGCGGCCTGACCACGCTGTCTGCGACCACTTTCCCTGACTCCAGCTTAATTAGCCTGTCCGCCAGCGGAAAATAGCGGTCATCGTGGGTAATGGCGAGCACCGTTTTGCCCTCAGCTTTTAACATCGGCAGCAGCACCTTGTAGAACACCGCTTTAAAGCCGGGATCCTGGTCCGCCGCCCATTCATCAAACAGGTAGAAAGGCCGGTTCTCCAGCCAGGCCTGAAGCAACGCGAGGCGTTTACGCTGGCCCTGAGAAAGCGCGGTTGTCGAAAAATGCCCGTCGCGGAAGGCCACTTTGTGGTCGAGCTTCAGCAGGTGCAGCAGCTTTTCAACCTGGCCCGCAGTGCGCTCATGCACGTTATCCACGTCATCAAACAGGAAGAAATCATTGAACACCACGGCAAAATGCTGGCGGTAGATTTCACGCCTGTCCGCCGTTACCGGCACGCCGTTAAGCCAGATTTCACCGCTGTCCGGCGGGTAGAGGCCGACCAGCAGATTGGCCAGCGTGGTTTTCCCGCTGCCGTTACCGCCCACCAGAAAGACCAGCTCGCCCTGAGCAAAGCGAAGATTAAGCGGCCCGAGGGTAAAACGCTCGCCCTCTTCGCCCTGATACTCATAGCGAATGTCCGTCAGCTCGAGGCTGTCGAAACGGGGCGAGCTTTTCAGCGGCAGCAGCTTCTCCTGCGGCAGATCGGCTTTAAGCTGGGCAATGCGCTGCAGCGCGATGCGGGCGCTGGTCACGGTCGGCAAGGCCGACAGCACGCCCTCCACCGGGACAATCATGTACAGAAAAATCATCGTGTAGCCGGTCATCACCGCCGTACTAAGCGCCAGAGATTCTCGCAGCCAATAAAGCACCACGCCGATAAACGCGAAAAACAGCACACTGCCCCAGCTTTTCGCCAGGCCGTAAAACACATAGCCCCGCGTGCGTTCGAGACGAACCGCCTCGATATTCTCGCTCAGGGCCCCGTCGACGAAATGTCGCCTGCGCGGTGGATTAAGGCGAAACTCGCGTCCCCCGTCGAACAGCTTTTTACACTGGGCAATCAGCGTATCTTCGCGCAGCCGTGAGCTGCGCAGCAGCCCCAGCGCCTTGCCGTGGGCGGCCCGGTAGCCCATTGCGCCAAGGCCAAGCACCAGCAACGCCAATAGCAAAACCTGCCACGACAGCGTGCCGAGGTAGACAAGGCAGCCGACAATCGCCGCGCCGTAAATAAGCAGCCCCGGCAGGCTGACGAAAAAAACCACCAGCGTGTCGAGATCCTGCGTGAGAATGGAAACGGCCTTTGCCATTCCCGTCTTTTCCAGCTGCGCCCAGGCCGTTTCGCTAACGTGATTCACCACGTCTTTGCGCAAGGTCGCCTTCACTTTTTGCCCAAGCCACATAAACAGCGTTTCCGCCACTACGCGAGTAGTGAGCATCAGCGCCGCAAGAAGCACGAACTTAAGCATCACGCCTGCCAGCCCGTCGGCCGGCAGCGTCAGGCTATGGTTGATAACCGCCAGCAGCGAGGCATTGCTGAGCCCGCTGACCACGCTGGCAAACGCCGCCAGCACCAGCCAGCCGCCCACCAGGCGGAACAGCATCATTAACAGAGACATTGTTACTTCCTTTTCGACATTACTCTCCCGGCGCTATTGTTGATATATATGCGCCCGGCTACGGATCAGCGGCCATACCAGCAGCGGTACGCCGACCAGCGACGCCACCAGCCCCACGGGCAGCTGACGCGGATAAAGAAAATTGCGGCCCATCCAGTCCGCCAGCACCATGATCAGCGCGGACAGCAGCGCGGCGGTGAACAGCTGCGTCATCGGGCGTTTTGCCCCCGCCTTACGCGCCAGATGCGGCCCCAGCAGCCCGACAAACGACACTGGCCCCACGATCAGCGTGGCAAGCCCGGTCATCAGTGCGGCCAGCGCCAGCACGCTAATCCTCGCCCGCGCCACGTTCACGCCCAGCGAGCCGCTCACCTGCCCAAGGGGCAACAGCAGCAGCCAGCGCTTGCACAGCGGAGACACCGCAAGCAGCACCAGCATTGCGAAGAACACGCCGATGGCGATGCCGTTGTTGACGTAGTAGGTGCTGCCGGTCATCAGCTGCAGCAGCATCGAGCTGGCCTGACGGTTATTGAGCATTACGATGCTGGCTACCGCCTGGAACAGCGCATTCAGCGCCAGGCCGTTCAGCAGCACCCGTTGCGGATTGAAGGCGCTCTGGCGGCTGCTCCACAGCGTCACCAGCAGGCTTATTAACGCCCCGGCAGCGCTGCTGAGGATCATCAGCCCGGTTCCTCCCTCCGGGAACAACAGCAGAAACGCCGTCACGCCCATGGCCGCCCCGCCGCCGATGCCGAGGATCTCCGGGCTTGCCAGCGGGTTGCCGCTAACGCGCTGCATCAGCACGCCCGCCGCGGCTAACAAGGCTCCGGCGCTTAATGCCGCCAGCAGACGCGGCAGCCGCATCGGCAGTAGAGCGTGTTGCTCTGCAAGCGTCGTCCAGTGGCAGCCGTGCAGCCCCTGCCCGACAAACAGCGACAGCACGATAGCCACCAGCAGCAGAGCAAAGGCCATGCCCGCCGGGAAGCGCACGCCGCCCGCTTCGCCCTCATAGGCCGAAGGCGTGGCCTCCAGTCCCTGATGCGGGGCTTTAGAGGCCAGCAGAATCAGCAGCGGCCCGCCGGTTAAGGCGGTTAACATGCCAACGGGCAGCAGCTGCCCGTCCAGCAGCGTGAGACGGCTCACGCAAAGATCGGTGAACCACAGTAAACCTGCGCCAAGAAGCAGCGAATGGCCGAGCATTTGCCGCGTGGTTCGCGCCCCGCCTAACCTGGCCAGATGCGGTGCGGCGAGGCCAATAAAACCAATCACGCCAACGCTATTAATGATTAAGGCGCTCATCACCAGCGCCAGCGCCATCGCCGCCGAACGGATCAGCAGCGGAGAAGCCCCTAAGCTGCTTACCATCGCCTCCGGCAGCCTGAGCAGCGCCAGCGGACGAAGCAACAGCAGCAATGCTAGCAAGCACAGCCCGAGCCAGGGCAGGATCGTGGTCACGCCGCCCCAGTCCTGCTGCGCCAGCGAACCGCCGCCCCACATCAGTACCGAAAGCAGAAAACGGTCGTTGATCACCGCCATGATCATGGTCAGCGAAGCGCACCACAGGTTGACCAGCATCCCCGCCTGAATCATCACCAGCGGCGACAGCCTCTGCCGCCAGGAAAGCAGCAGAACCAGCAGCAGGGCAACAACTTCACCGGCAATCACTACGCCGGTCCGCGCCGTCAACAGCGTTGTCGGGAACCACATCGACGCTACGCCCAACGCCAGCGTTGCGCCGGAGGTCATGCCGAGGGTAATGGGCTCCGCCAGCGGATTTCGCAGCGCGCGCTGCATCAGCCAGCCGCAGAGCGCCAGCACCGCACCGCCGAGCCACGCCATCACCTGACGCGGGAACCACATGGAATGCAGGATCACCGCCTGCGCATCCGGCATTTGCGCACTAAACAGCAGGCTCAGGCCGTGAACAAACCCGCCGTGCTGCGCCACGCTTTGCAGCCCCATAACCAGGCTCGCCGACCACAGCGCGGCTATCAGCAGCCAGCAGGCCGTCGTTTTTCCCGACTCAGCCATGCTGCCACCTCGTCACAATTTGCCCCAGCGCATCGGCAATACGCGTTGCCGTGACCAGCGCGCCGCCTGAATTGAATTTTTGCGCCGGGAAAGCCAACTGAGGCTGAGACGTCAGCGGCAGGCGCTGCCAGAGCAATGAACTTTGCCAGCGCTGAATCAGCGGCAGTTGCCCCTCCTCCGGCAACAGAATCAGCCCGGCATCTTCAGCACCAATGCGCGTCAGCTCAACCATCGCCTCGCCCTGCGAGTTAACGCCGCCTTGCCAGGCATGGCGAAAGCCGCAGCGGGTTAAAACATCTCCCGCGAGGCTGCCTGCGCCGTACAGCCGCATATGCAGCGCATCTATCGGCGTGGCGATCAGCAGCGGGCGTCGATAAACCTCAGCCGCTTTTCTGGCATGAAGCACAGCCTGTTCAAAGGCCGCCATAACCGCACGAGCTTGCGGCTCACGATGCAGCACGGCGGCAAGCTTATCGAGGGAGCTTTGCCATTCAGCGAGGCTGCCGGTGGGCAGGGTAAGCGTAGGCGCGATGCGCTCCAGCTGGGGCTTAAGCAGCGCGTGGCCAGGGGTAATAACGATAAGATCGGGTTTCAGCGCGTACAGCGTTTCGAGGTTAGGCTGAAACAGCAGGCCAATATCCACCACGCTTGCGGGCAGTTCCGGGGTGCCAATCAGCTTGCGGTACCAGTCGGGAGCAGAAACCGACTGCGGCGTGACGCCGAGCGCCAGAATCAGCTCGGTCAGCCCCCAGTCAAGCACGGCAAGACGCCGTGGAGGCCCGGAAACGGCACCCGCCGCCCCGATAAACGGGGCGGCCAGCGCAAAGGTCAGTAAACGTCTGCGTGAGAGCATTCGCTTACCACTGGTAGCTTAGCGTTGCCACGTACTGACGCTTAACCGCGTACTCACAGCCGTTGTTCTGGCAGGCGGCGAGGTAGGTTTTGTTGGTCAGGTTGGCGGCGTTAAGCGCGAGCTGCCACTGGCGATACTGCCAGCCAATACGCGCGTCATACACCGTGGCCCCAGGAACCTGCAGCGAGTTGTCGGTAGTGGCGTAGCTTGGGCCGACGTAACGCACGCCGCCGCCGAGGGAGAAGCCGTCCAGCGGGCCGCTAAAGGCATACTGGCTCCAGAGCTTAGCCAGGTTACGAGAAACCCCCATAGGATGCTTCCCTTCACTGCCGTCGTTCGCTTTCAGCACTTCCGGATCGGTCAGCGAGTAAGAGGCAAGGATCTGCCAGGCTGGCGTAACGTTAATTTTGCCTTCCAGCTCGATCCCTCGGGAGCGGATCTCCCCGGTCTGCACGCTGTAGTTCACATGTTCGGGATCCGGCGTGGCGACGTTGCTCTGGCGCAGATCGAACAGCGCGAGGGTAAACAGCGCGTCCATCCCAACCGGATCGTATTTCAACCCGACTTCGGTCTGCTTGCCTTTAGTGGGCTTAAACGCGTTGCCGTTAAAGTCCGTACCCGCGCTCGGTACAAACGAGGTTGAGTAGCTAATGTACGGCGCAATGCCGTTATCAAAGTGGTACAGCAGCCCCGCGCGGCCCGTTGTAGCGTAGTCGTTACGGGTCTGGTGAGTATCGTTCAGCAGGTTGGTGGCTTTGGTCTGTGCGCTGTCGTAGCGCCCCGCCAGGCTCATCACCCAACGGTCCAGCGCCAGCTGATCCTGCAGGTAAAGTCCCGTTTGATCCATCGTCGAATGGCTGTTGCTGGTGAACGCCGGGATTTCAACCGGCGTGCTGTAATCCGGGTTGAGGAAATTCAGCGGCGAAGCGTCGCCGTAGCCCGCCTGGCTGCGCACCGAAGAGTGCATCACGTCCACGCCAAACAGCGCGGTGTGCGACACCGGGCCGGTATCAAAGCGGAACTCCGCCTGGCTATCCGCCGCAAAATTGCTCATCGTCTCGGTGAGATTCATCGAGTAACGATCGACCAGCGGCTGCGTTGGGTAAGTGCCGAACGGGTACACCATGCGGTAATCGGCGCTGCTGCTGACGTAGCGCACGTTCTGGCGCAGCGTGACGCTGTCGTTAAGCTCGGTGCGGAACTGGTAACCGATGCTGCCCTGCCTGCGGGTGTAGGAATCAAAGCCCGGCTGGCCGCCGTAGAAATCAGTGCCGATGTGACCGTTCGGGTTGTTCACCAGCGTGCCCTTCACCGGCAGCATATTGTAGAAGCCGGTGTCGGGATCCTGACGCAGCTGCGCCAGCAGCGTCAGGCTGGTGCGGTCGTTCGGCTGCCAGGTCACGGACGGCGCAATGTCGTAGTGCTGATAGCGGGTGTGGTCGACCTGCGTTTTAGTGTCGAAGAAGGTGCCCGCCACGCGGCCAAGCCACGCTTTGCTGTCGGTCAGCGGGCCGGTGACGTCGAAGCCGGTGCCGAACTGGCTGTTATTCCCGGCGCTGACGTAAACCTGGCCGCCCGGCTGGGCCTGCGGCGTTTTGCTAACCAGGTTCACCACGCCGCCGGGGTTCGCCTGGCCGTAGAGCACTGAAGCCGGGCCTTTGACCACTTCAATGCGCGAAAGCAGGAACGGATCCCACGCCGGGCGGCTCCACCAGGCTTCACGCGGCAGGCGCAGGCCGTCCAGATATTCGTCGGCCTCAAAGCCGCGCACCATAATGGTATCAAAGCGGGTATCCGGCCCTGCGCTTTCGGAAGAAACGCCCGCAACGTAGCGCAGCGTCTCCGGAATGTTCTTTGCCGCCATCGCCGCAATTTGCGCCTGGGTCACCACCGAAATACTCTGCGGGGTGCGGCTAATCAGCGAGCTGGATTTGGTGCCCGCCACCGCCTCATGCGCCACAACGCTGGTTTCATCTTCCTGGCCGGAAGATGACGGCGCCGCTGCCGTGACAACCATCGTGCTGTCCTGCGTAGCCGGTTTATCCGCTGCCTGGGCAAAGCCCGCGCACGCCGCAAAGACCGCACAACTTAACGCCTTTAAAGGCATGTTCCCGTTTACCCATCCGCCCTGTTTCATATCGACCGTATCATGTTATAAGAAGTGGATCGAAATGATAATTATTCACTTTTAAAAGAGAAGAGCACCCGTGGCAGAATAGCGCGATCGGATGGAGAGATACTGCAAAGCGGACAGAGATTGTCTTAACGCGCTACTGCGCCATGAAATGGCGAGAATCGGACGAACGGCAGGCAACAGATGATAAAGCAATTCACACAGCAGAGTCCGCAGGAAGCGTTTCTGGAAGTACGAGAACTCCATTATAGCGCAGGAAGCCAGGAACCGTTTCACGCTCACGAACAGGGCCAGCTGATCTACCCGGTCAGCGGCGTGGCGAAGATCCGCAGCGAGCAAAACGTCTGGGTGGTGGCGCCCGGCCATGCGCTCTGGCTGCCGGGACGCCTGCCGCATGGCTTAGAGGCCATCGGCAAAGTGGTGACCCACAACCTGTACATGACGCCCGCGGCCTCAAACGCGTTCAGCCGCCACAGCCGCAGCCTGGCCGTCACGCCGCTGTTTCAGTCCCTGACCGCGGCGGGGTTGGAAAAACCAGCCGATCCTCAGCGCCTCTGGCTGCTGCATGACCTGCTGCACAACGAACTGCTGCGCCTGCAGGACATCGCTCTGTGCCACATCACCCTGCCCCACGACCGGCGCATTCGCCAGCTGTGTGATGCGCTGTGCAGTGACCTTTCCCAGCGCGAAACCCTCGCCTGGTGGGGCAAGCAGGTTGGCGCGAGCGAGAGAACCCTGTCGCGGCTTTTTCGGGAAGAGACGCAGCTCAGCTTTACCGAATGGCGGCAGCAAATGCACCTGGTGGAGGCCGTCTGCCATCTTGCTCGCGGCACCACCATCAGCACCCTCTCCAGCACGCTCGGCTACGCCAGCAGCAGCGCGTTTATCGCTATGTTCCGGAAAAAGCTGGGCGTTTCCCCGCAGAGGTATATTGGCCGCTATCTCTGACACGGCTTTTACAATCCGCTGCCATCGGCGATAATCAGCGTTTGCGCCCCGGATCGGAACAACCATGAGCGACCCCAAGCCCCCGCAAACGACGGCAAAACGCCCGATGAAACTCAGCACCTCGGTGACGCTGATGCTGTGCGCCGTCATCGGCTCGGTGCTGCTTGTGGTTTATGCGCTGTATTTTATTCAGATAAGCAACGCCACCCGCAGCGGACTGAAAGACACCGCGCTGGCGGTGGCAAGAACCCTGGCCGACGACCCGACCATTAAATACGGCCTGACGCAGCCTCACACCCAAGAGATTATTCCGCCGGTCGCCACCCGCGTGCAGGAACGTAACGATCTACTGTTTGTGGTGGTGACCGACATGAACGGCATCCGCTTTTCTCACCCTCAGCCCGGCAATATTGGCTCCCATTTTATCGGCGACGATATTTTTCCTGCGCTGGAAGGCAAAGAGAACGTCTCGATAAACCACGGCGTTCTGGCAGAAGCCCTGCGCGTCTTTACCCCGGTGTATGACGAGCAGCATAAGCAGATTGGCGTAGTGGCCATCGGTATTTCGCTGAGCAAAGTGGACGAGCAGATCAGCAAAAGCCGCTGGAGCGTACTCTGGACGGTGTTGTTCAGCGCCTTGTTTGGCTCGCTCGGCACCTGGGTACTGGTACGCGTGCTAAAACGCATTCTGTTCGGCTTCGAACCCTATGAAATCTCCGCGCTGTTCGAGCAGCGCCAGGCGATGCTGCAGTCCGTTAAAGAGGGCATTATTGCCGTCGATCGCGAAGGCCGGGTGACGCTCATCAACCACGCCGCGCGCAAACTGCTGCTCTCCCCGGACGATTTCCGCCTCGGCAAAACCGTCCCGCCGGGGCCGCTGGTGGCAACGCTTTGCGAAGTGCTCCATACCGGTACGCCGATTCAGGACAGACAAATTATCAGCTACGGCCGCCTGGTCTTGTGTAATGCGGTGCCAATTCGTATAAATAACCAGGTAATCGGCGCCATCAGCACCTTCCGCGACAAGACTGAAATCAATTTGTTGACCCAGCGTGTAGACGGCATGGTGAATTATGTCGACGCGCTGCGCGAGCGCTCACACGAGTTTATGAACAAGCTGCACGTGATCCTCGGCCTGCTGCAGCTTAAGCATTACGACAAGCTTGAAGAGTACATTCTGCAAACCGCGAGCAATTACCAGACGGAAATTGGCACGCTGCAGAGTAAAATTAAGTCGCCGGTGATTGCCGGGTTCCTGATTGGCAAGATTAACCGCGCCCGCGAGGCGGGCCACCATCTGGCGCTTGCCGAGGAGTGCCAGCTGCCGGACAACCCGAACGAGCTGCAGGTGATGGCGCTGATCACCGTGCTGGGCAACCTGATAGAAAACGCGCTGGACGCAATGAGCGGCCAGCCTGACGGCGAGGTCGGCGTCCTGCTGCATTACCAGAACGGCGTGCTGAGCGTCGAAGTGAGCGACGACGGGCCGGGCATCGAGCCGAACCACATTCAGTCTATTTTTGACAAAGGCTACTCCACCAAAGGCGAGCAGCGTGGCGTAGGCCTGTTCCTCGCCAGGCAGCAGCTTGAGCGCCTTGGCGGCAGTATTCAGGTGGAGTCAGAACCCGGCGTCTTCACCCAATTCTTTGTGCAGTTACCCTGGGATAGTGAAAGGAACAATGCGTGATTAATGTCTTAATTGTTGATGATGATGCGATGGTCGCGGAGCTTAACCGCGCCTACGTCAGCCAAATCCCGGGCTTTACCTGCTGCGGTTCCGCTTCCACGCTGAAACAGGCGCGGGAGATGGTCAGCAATCCGGAGTTAAAAATAGATCTGATCCTGCTGGACGTTTATATGCAGCAGGATAACGGCCTGGATCTGCTGCCGACGCTGCGTGAAGCGGGGAAAACCATCGACGTGATCGTTATCTCTTCTGCGGCCGACGCGGCCACCATTCAGAAATCGATGCACTACGGCGTGGTCGATTACCTGATCAAACCGTTCCAGTTCCCGCGCTTTGAAGAAGCGCTGACCAACTGGCGCGAAAAGAAAAACCTGATGGGCACCCATAAGTACTACGAGCAGGCGGACGTTGACCGACTGCTGCACGGAGGCTCACCGGTCGTAGCGGACGCCAAGCGCCTGCCAAAGGGGCTTACGCCGCAAACGCTGCGCACCATTTGCCAGTGGATCGACACGCACCCAACGGAAGAGTTCTCCACCGACGAGCTTGCTGCGGCGGTCAACATATCCCGCGTATCCTGCCGTAAGTATCTGATCTGGCTCGCGCAGATTAATATCCTGTTCACCAGCATTCATTACGGCATGACCGGCCGCCCGGTTTACCGCTATCGCCTGCAGGTTGAGCAGCTTGGCTTGCTCAAGCAGTACTGCCAGTAATCAGCCGGTAGCCGTCATCCTGCAGCGTAAAGCGGAACTGGCTGGCGGAAGAGAGAATAATCTCGCGCTGTTTGGTCACAAAAATCGCCTCGACATCGGGGCGGTTTGCCAGCACGGCGCAGCCTTTCTCCACGCCCATCCCGTAAATCAGGGTCGTCCATATATCGCCGTCGAGAGAGTCGGTGGAGACGATCGTCACGCTATCCAGCTCGTTATCCAGCGGGTAGCCGGTACGTGGATCAAGAATGTGGTGATAGCGTTTGCCGTCCAGCTCGAAATAGCGCTCGTAGACGCCGGACGTCACCACCGACTTGTTCGCTACCTCAATCACGCCCAGCATCTCGTCCGGGCCGCTAAACGGCTTTTTCAGGCCGATGGACCAGCCGCCCTCCGGCGAGCCCAGCGTCTGCACGTTGCCGCCGAGATTAATCAGCCCCTGCTCTACCCCCTGACGCTTCAGGAAATCGCGCACGCGGTCGGCAATATAGCCCTTAGCTATCGCGCCAAGATCGATTTCCATGCCGGCCTGCGCCAGATAAACGCTGCCTTCGGCTTCGTCCAGCACCACCTGATGCGGCTGCGTACGGGGCAGTAAAGCGGCAATATCCTGCTCCAGCGGCACGCTATCGCCTTTAAAACCAATCTTCCAGCGCTTCACCAGCGGGCCGATGGCCAGATTAAAAATGCTGTCGGGAAACTGGCTGGCGGCTTTCGCGCACTTGATAAGCTCAAACACAGGGCGACTGACGGTGACCGGATGCTTGCCCGCGGCGTGATTAATGCTCATCACCTGGGATTCGGCCCGGTTAACGGTCAGGAGATCTTCGTATTGTTTAATCAGGCGGAACACCTGAGAGGCGAGGGTTTCGTTATGTTCGAACAGTTTGAGGAGGATGGGCGAGCCCATTAATATCGCTGAGTACCCGTAAACACCTTCGGTTTGTGACATAGCGGCTCCTTTTGCTGAAAGGGTTGCGCCCCGGCGATGGCCGGAGCGCATTCGGGCTTAGCGTTTTGCCCAGCTTGCCGCCTGATGGCCCGCCTGGGTACCAAAGACAATAATATCGGCCACCGCGTTACCGCCGATGCGGTTACCACCGTGAATACCGCCAGCCACTTCACCCGCGGCGAACACGCCAGGGATAACCTGATGTCGTTTATCCAGCACTTCGGTTTCAGCGTTGATGGTCACGCCGCCCATGGTGTGGTGCACCCCTGGGGCGATGCGGATGGCGTGAAACGGGCCATCTTTAATCGGGTTACGCAGCGCGGTTTTGCGGCCAAAATCTTCGTCGTACTGATTTTCCACGAAGCCGTTGTAACGCTCAAGCGTGGCGAGGAACGTGTGGTAATCCATGCCCAGTTTTTCCGCCAGCTCGCGTGGGCCTTCAGCGCTGACCACAAAGCCTTTAGCGATGTACTCATCTGCAGCTTTGTTTTTGGCACGCACGTTCTCGTCGAACACGATGTAAGCGTATTTCTCCGGCAGCGCGATAATCTGCGCCGATACTTTATCGCGGGTTTCCATTTCGTTAAAGAAACGGCTGCCTTTCTGGTTCACGAGGATAGCTCCGCCGCCGCGAATGGACTCGGAAATCAGATACGATGTGGTTTGCTCTACGGTTGGGTGAATCTGAATTTCGCCCATATCCACCGTACCGGCGCCCAGTTTTTCCAGCAGTGCAATGCCGCCGCCGGTCGCGCCTTTGTGGTTAGTCGTTACAAACCCTTCCAGATCCGGACGGTATTTCACCACCATCTGGCTGTTGGCGCTGAAGCCACCGGTCGCCACGATAACGCTTTTCGCATGGACGGTGAACGCTTCGTTTTCGTCCGTCAGCAGCGCAGCGCCGCTGACCGCGCCCTGTTCAAACAGGATATCCGTTACCGCCGTTTCCATCAGCACATCGATGCTGCGCTTGTTGATGTTACGCAGCAGGCCGCTAATCAGGTAGCCGCCGACCGCAGACCCATCACGCGGACGGTGGGTACGGTCAATGCTCATCCCACCGGTGGTGGTGATGTCGTTCAGCATGATGCCGCGATCCGCAAGCCACTCAATGGCCTGCGGGGCTTTTTCCACAAAGCGGTGCAGCAGCTCAGGGTTGTTTTTGCTGTAGCCGCCCTTCAGGGTTTCGGCGTAGAACAGCTCTTTGCTGTCGAAAATACCTTTTACGCGCTGGAAGCGAGTTTCCGCCGCGTTCATCCCGGCAGAAGCCTTGACGGTGTTACCGCCGATAGACGGCATCTTCTCAACAATCAGTACGCTGGCCCCTTCATCGTGCGCCTGAATCGCCGCCGCCAGACCGGCACCGCCGCTGCCGACCACCACAACGTCGTAGTTCTGCGGGGCGCTAACGCCGCCGCTTTCTTCAAACGCCTGCTGTTTACTGGATTTCACCATTGCTTTAGAGACGGCTTTTTTCACCGCTTCACTCTGGGAGGTTGCGCCGGAAATAGCGTCCACAAACGGCGAGTTGGCGGTCAGAATGCGGGTGCGGATTTCCTCAAAATTAGTGGTGAACTCAACGTCGTCCTGCGGGCCTGAGGCCAGCGCGATATCGGCGATACGATCGCTGTCGAGGCTGACGTTAATCACCAGCTGGTTAACGTCATCGCTAACGGTTTCTTCGAAAATGCCCGGCTTGAATTTGGAGGCACCGCCCATGCTCATGTCGCGGATCATCGCTTCTACCAGCGAGAAGCGCCACAGCGGCTCAGGAATGGTCAGAGCTTCGCGCTGGGTGCTGTCGATGAACAGATCCAGCACGTCACCATTGGCGATACGGTCAGTCCAGTCCGGGTAGGCGATGCAGGCACGGCCTACCGCTACCAGATCATAACCGTGCTCCAGTGCCGTTTCCACGTCGGAAGCATTAACGATGCCGCCCACGCCCATTACCGGGATCTGCGCCAGCGTGTCTGAACGCATTTCACAGTACTTGTTGATAAGCGGCGTTGGGTCGATGGTGTCGTTAATCGACGGACGCAGCGAGTAGCCCAGGGAGAAGTGCAGATAGTCCAGACCGCGAGCGGCCAGTTTTTCCAGCAGATACATGGTGTCGTCGAAGCGAATACCAGGGACTTCAAGCTCTTCCGGGGAGAAGCGATAGCCGATAATGAACGCATCGTCGGCGTACTTACGCACCATCTGATGGGTGATATCCAGTACAGCGAGCGGGAACTTAGCGCGGTTGTCGCGGCTGCCGCCCCATTCATCGTCGCGCTGGTTTGAGTTCGGAGAGTAGAACTGCTGGATCAGGTAGGTGTTCGCGCCGTGAATTTCCACACCGTCGAAACCCGCCTGAATCGCACGGCGAACGGCGTCACCGAATTTGCCCACCATGCCTTCCACTTCTTCAGTGGTCAGGGCGTTCGGCGTTGCTGCGCCGTCACGAGGCGCAGCCAGCGCGCTTGGTGCAACCGGCGTACGGCCACCAATGAGTTTAGGGTCGACCATGCGGCCGCCGTGGTAAATCTGCAGCAGCGCTCTTGAGCCTTCGCCCTTAATCGCCGAGGCGATTTTCGCCAGACCGGCAATTTTCTCGTCGTTATCGATACCGATAGCGCCCGGGAAAGCGAGGCCGAGATCGTCAATAAAGCAGCATTCCACCACGATGGTGCCGATGCTGCCGGCACGGACGCGGTAGTATTCCACCAGCTCTTCGGTCACGGTGCCATCAAAATACCCGGTACAGGTGGTCATCGGTGCCATTAGCAGACGGTTTTTTAAGGCTGTACCGTTGGGTAAAGTAAATGGGCTTAACATGTGTTTGTCGGTGCTCATAATGTCGACTCCAAACTTTAAAATTTAAAACTGAGAATGGGGTTGCTGGCACTATTTTCATTTTGGTTATTGGCCATTTCGCATACCAACAATATAAGACTATTTTTAGTTACCAAACTATTTACGTTAGTTTAAAAACTATTGAAGAACCGTAATAACACAATTACCCACAACGTGTTATTAATTAAAATATAAAAAATCACATGTTATTAAATTAATATAACATTTCAGCTACCTTACTCACGATCAATACAAACACACGCCAGGCCTTGCGGCATGCGGAATCGAGTCAGCTAAAACGGTTAAAAAAGCCCTGAAAGAGGCATTTTTTATGATCAAAACGATAACTTTCTCGCGAAAATAACCCTGTAAACATACGAACTATTATTTTTTTCGAAAAGAACAAACAGAATGCTGTTTCTTGATCACGATCAATTGTCATATACCCCGAAAGCGCAATATATAACTATCCATAGAATTTAATTCACCGCTGCTAAAAAGCGATGAATACTTATTTCCGCAAGCGCTAAAAACGGCATTTAATTAATAAAGAAACTTTAAAAACTAAAGTAAGCGGAAATAAAAACAGAATCCTTAACTCCTTATAACGGTGTCATTATGAGTGTAATAACCACCAATCTACCGCCGCTCAAAGAGAGCACTAAAAAAGCAGGTAACAACAAACGCTGGCTGATGATGGCGCTGCCCATCATCGTTGCGCTGTTGCTGCTGCTGGTTCCGGTTCCGGACGGCCTGCCGCCGTATGCCTGGCACTTCTTTGCTATCTTCGTTGGCGTCATCGTCGGGCTTATCTTCGAACCGCTGCCGGGTGCCGTTGTCGGCCTGACCGGGATTGTCGTTATTTCGCTCGGCAGCCAGTGGCTACTGTTCAGCCCGGAGCAAATGGCCGACCCGAAATTCAAGCTCGCAGGCGCCTCCTTTAAATGGGCGGTCAGCGGCTTCGGTAACTCCACCGTCTGGCTTATCTTCGGCGCGTTTATGTTCGCCGCCGGCTACGATAAAACGCAGTTCGGCCGCCGCCTGGCGCTGATTCTGGTGAAATACCTTGGCCGCCGCAGCCTGACGCTGGGCTACGCCATTGCCTTCGCCGACCTGCTGCTTGCGCCGTTTACTCCGTCCAACACCGCACGTAGCGGCGGGACCATCTACCCGATTATCGCTAACCTGCCGCCGCTGTACGGCTCAAAACCGAACGACCCGAGCGCACGTAAAATCGGTTCTTACCTGATGTGGGTGGCGATTACCGCAGCCTGTATTACCAGCTCAATGTTCCTCTCTGCCCTGGCACCTAATCTGCTGGCGCTGGCGCTAGTGAAAAGCATCGTCGGGATCAATATCTCCTGGGGCATGTGGTTCCTCGCCTTCCTGCCGCTTGGCCTGCTGCTGCTGCTGACCATGCCGCTGCTGGCCTACTGGCTCTATCCGCCTGAAGTGAAAGTGAACGACGAAGTGCCAAAATGGGCGAGCCGTGAGCTGGAAAAACTGGGCAAACTGTCCCGCAACGAAATCCTGCTGCTGGTGTTCGTCTGCTCCGCGCTGGTGATGTGGATCTTCGCGGCAAGCTGGATTGAACCAGCGCTGGCTGCCCTGCTGGTTATCGTCCTGATGCTGTGGACCGGCGTCCTGAACTGGAACGACATTACCAATAACAAAGCGGCGTGGAACACCTTCGTCTGGTTCGCCACGCTGGTTGCCCTGGCCGATGGCCTTTCTTCTACCGGCTTTATCTCCTGGCTGGGTAAAGAAGGCGGCGCGCTGATGACCGGTATCGCGCCGGGCACCGCGACCATCGTGCTGCTGCTGGCGTTCTACCTGCTGCACTACCTGTTTGCGAGCACCACCGCACATACCACCGCGCTGCTGCCAGCGATGCTGACCATCGCCTCCACGATTCCGGGTATGAATATGGAAGTGTTCTGTCTGCTGATGGTGACCTCGCTGGGTATCATGGGCATCATCACCCCGTACGGCACCGGCCCGAGCCCTATCTACTACGGTAGCGGCTACCTGCCAACCAAAGACTACTGGCGCCTGGGCACCATCTTCGGCGGCCTGTTCCTGGTCGCGCTGCTGGTGATTGGTTATCCGTGGATGTCCCTGATGTTCTGATTTAAAGCCGCTGGAGGGCAACCTCCGGCGGTTTATTTTTATGGAGTAACGAGCTATGTCGAACAAACCTTTTGTTTACCAAAACCCCTTCCCGCTGGCGCATGACGACACCGAATATTACCTGTTAACCCGCGATCACGTTTCCGTTAGCGAATTCGAAGGCCAGTCCGTGCTTAAGGTAGAGCCTCAGGCGCTGACCCTGCTAGCACAGCAGGCATTTCACGATGCGGCATTTATGCTGCGCCCGGCCCATCAGCAGCAGGTTGCCGATATCCTTAGCGACCCGGAAGCCAGCGAAAACGACAAATACGTCGCGCTGCAGTTCCTGCGCAACTCAGAAATCTCAGCGAAAGGCATTCTGCCAACCTGTCAGGATACCGGCACCGCTATCATCATGGGTAAAAAAGGCCAGCGCGTCTGGACCGGCGGCGGCGATGAAGCGGCGCTGTCTCAGGGCGTCTACAACACCTATATCGAAGATAACCTGCGCTACTCTCAGAACGCCGCGCTGGATATGTACAAAGAGGTGAACACCGGCACCAACCTGCCAGCACAGATTGACCTCTACAGCGTGGACGGCGACGAGTACAAATTCCTTTGCGTGGCTAAAGGCGGCGGCTCCGCCAACAAAACCTATCTCTACCAGGAAACCAAGGCGCTGATCACCCCGGCGAAGCTGAAAAATTACCTGGTTGAGAAAATGCGTACCCTGGGCACCGCAGCCTGCCCGCCTTATCACGTGGCATTTGTTATCGGCGGCACCTCCGCAGAATCGACGCTGAAAACCGTGAAGCTGGCGTCTACCCACTACTATGACGGTCTGCCTACCGAAGGCAACGAACACGGCCAGGCGTTCCGTGACGTACAGCTTGAGCAGGAACTGCTGGAAGAAGCGCAGAAGCTTGGCCTGGGCGCACAGTTCGGCGGCAAATACTTCGCCCACGATATCCGCGTGGTTCGCCTGCCGCGCCACGGCGCATCCTGCCCGATCGGCATGGGCGTCTCCTGTTCAGCCGACCGCAACATCAAAGCCAAAATCAACAAAGACGGTATCTGGATTGAGAAACTGGAAAGCAACCCAGGCAAACACATTCCGGAAGAACTGCGTCAGGCCGGGGAAGGCGAAGCGGTGAAAGTAAACCTGAACCGCCCGATGAAAGAGATCCTCGCTCAGCTGTCCGGCTTCCCTGTGTCCACCCGCCTGTCGCTCAGTGGCACCATCATCGTGGCTCGCGACATCGCCCACGCGAAGCTGAAAGAGCGTCTGGACAACGGCGAAGCGCTGCCGCAGTACGTGAAAGATCACCCGATCTACTACGCGGGCCCGGCTAAAACCCCAGAAGGCTACGCATCCGGCTCCTTAGGCCCAACCACCGCAGGCCGTATGGATTCTTACGTGGATCAGCTGCAGGCTAACGGCGGCAGTATGATCATGCTGGCAAAAGGCAACCGCAGCCAGCAGGTGACGGACGCCTGCCACAAACACGGCGGGTTCTACCTCGGCAGCATCGGCGGCCCGGCGGCGGTACTGGCGCAAAACAGCATCAAGAGTCTTGAACTGGTGGAATACCCTGAGCTGGGTATGGAAGCCATCTGGAAAATTGAGGTTGAAGACTTCCCGGCGTTCATCCTGGTTGATGACAAAGGCAACGACTTCTTCCAGCAGATCCAGAACAAACAGTGCGCAGGCTGTAACAAGCACTGAGTTCAATCATTACTGATAATAAGGCGGGCCCTACGGTGCTCGTCTTTTTTTTGCCTAAAAGTTACTCCATACTGAAGCCCACGTTTTCACCCGACGCCGACGAAAGGACTCCGCATGTTAAGGATAATCAGCTGGCTGCTCCTCACGCTGCTTAGCTGCGCGGGACTTGGCGCCTGGTTCCTGCAGCAGCAATACGAAGAGAAATCCGCTGACTTCCGCATTCTTTACCGCGAAATCACGGTCAAACTGTCGCAGCACGATGCCATTATCCCGCTGCTTCCCGCCAGCCAGAACACCGTTGAAGTGCAGCATATTCTGCCGCAGATCGTTGAGTGGCGGCGGCACGACAACCCGGAGCCTCGCCTGGCGATTGTGCCTGAAGCAAACGGGCGCTACTGGCTGAACCGCCCCAACCTTTCGCTGCTGATCGATTTAACCACCCTGCTCGACACGCTCGGCGAGAAAAAGACTTTTAAACATCTGGCCATCAGCTGGAACAATATAATCCTTTGCAGGCAGGGCGACGCCGCCGCGGGTTACTGGCAATGGGACAAAACGGTCGCCAGCCCTACGCAGCCGTTTTTAGTTTCGGTGAGTGACAGCCCGGAATGGGCGAAGCTGCCCTGGTGGATTATCGTTTCTCCCGCCCTTTTCTGGGCGCTGGCAATCTATTTACTGACGCAGTATCAGGCGAATAAGCGCCGCCGGGATATTGCTGACCTGCGCGCCCGCTACGCCGAACTGACGCGCCTCAACACCATGGGGGAGTTGGCAGCAGGCATGGTGCATGAGCTAAACCAGCCGCTGAGCGCCATTATGAGCTACAACCAGGCGGCGGTAAGGCTAA
This sequence comes from Alychna victa, assembly GCA_018250175.1. Classification (NCBI taxonomy): domain Eukaryota; kingdom Metazoa; phylum Arthropoda; class Insecta; order Lepidoptera; family Hesperiidae; genus Alychna; species Alychna victa. The sequence goes on from DWNI01000004.1 coordinate 98,361, forward strand.
TCAGGCAGGAGAATCCGACCCAGGTTCCCGACCTGCTGGACGCCGCTGTGCTGCAGATAAAACGCATCGACGCCCTGCTCAGCCAGTTCCGCCAGAAGCTCACCAGCGAACGCGCCGAGTATCAGCAGGTCGATCTCCAGCAGCTCTGGCAGCGGGTATGCAGGCTGCTGGATAACGAACTTCGCAGCGGTAAAATCCGCGCCACCAGCCATTTGGCTAACGATCTGCCGCCGCTGTTTGCCCCGCCGCTTTGGGTTGAGCAGATCCTGCATAACATCGCCAGTAACGCGATTCAGGCACAAACTGCAGAGGCTGGCTGGATACATCTGGACGCCACGCTGGAAAATCAGGGCATCGCGCTGACGCTGACCGATGGAGGGCCGGGGCTTTCCACCGAGGCGCTGGAGCAGGTGTTAATCCCGTTTTTCACCACCCGCGCGCAGGGCGTTGGGCTGGGCATGGCGCTCGCAGATACCCTGGTGCAGCGCCTTAACGGCACCATCGAAGCCAGTAATACGCCCCGAGGCGGGGCCTGCTTCCGCCTTTGGTTCCCGCTTACGGATAAGGAGAAATAATGGAACCGTGCATCTGGCTCATTGACGACGATGCCGCCATTCGCGACTCGCTGAGCCTCCTGCTTTCCACCGTCGGCTGGCAGACTCACGTTTTTGATAGCGCCCGGGCTTTTCAGCAAAACGCCGGTGACCTCAGCCGGCTCGACGGCTGCATGCTGCTGGATATTCGAATGCCGGGCAAAACCGGACTGACGCTGCTTGAGGAGTGGACGCAGCAAGGCCTGGCGCTGCCGGTGATTATCATGACCGGGCACGGCAACATCGATCTGTGTCGCCGGGCCTTTAAGAACGGTGCCTTTGAGTTTCTGACTAAGCCCGTTGATGCCGACCTGCTGTTCGAGGTCGTCGGTGCCGCCATGGAAAAGCAAAAAACACAGTGTGAGGCGCGACAGAAATGGCAGCCTCTGCAGGAGAAGCTGGCGACGCTTACCGCACGGGAAAAAGAGATGCTGGAGCAGCTAATTCAGGGGTATTCCAGCAAGGAAATTGCCCAGCGGTGCTCGCTCTCTCCGCGCACCGTTGAAGCGCACCGCGCCAATATCTTCTCCAAGCTGGAGGTAAATTCTCTTCCTAAGCTGCTAAAAACCTACGGAGATATCGCCAGAGAGCCTAAGTAAAACTACCTGGAGAGTTAGGTGTTCGCGTCAATTTCCCGCCCGCGCCTCGTTTCATAGTATTGCCCCATAACAAACAACGCTGGAGCAACATCATGAAACGTCTTCTGTTAAGCGCCCTGCTGCTGAGCGGCATCGCCTCTACCGCCAGCGCCGCCACCGGCGTCCTGAGCCAAAAAAACCTTTCCCTTGAGCTTGCCGATAAGCTGGCACAAAGCGTTCTTCAGGCGTGCGCTAAAGATAACTACAACGTGGCGGTCACTGTGGTCGACCGCGCCGGTACGCCGCTGGTAATGAAGCGCATGGACAACGCCGGGCCACACACCGTGGAAGCCAGCCGCATGAAGGCCTTCACCTCGCTGACCACCAAAAACCCAACCGACAACGTGATGAAAGGCGCTCAGTCCAACGCCGCAGCGGCCAATATGCGTGATATTCCTGGCTTCCTTCTGCTGGCAGGTGGCGTACCGGTGAAGTCCGGTGAACAGGTCATTGGCGCCGTCGGCGTCGGCGGCGCACCGGGCGGCCATCTGGATCATGCCTGCGCGCTGGAAGGGATGAAAAGCATTGATAAAGAACTGAACGCGGGATAACACCACAAGGAGCAGGACATGCATTTTAAGAAAAGTTTACTGACGCTGGCGCTTGCGCTGAGCGCGGGTCATGCCGTCGCGGCCACCGGCGATGAAGGCTATTACGCATCGGCAAAATACGTCCACAGCGAGCAGCACGCCAGTGACCAGGATACCAGCAGCCGCCCCGGCGTCGGCCAGTTTGTTGATGGCAAAGAAAAAGACAGGCTCGGCGGCGCTTCGCTGGCGGCGGGCTACCAGTACGGCAACGGCTGGCGTACCGAAGGGGAGTATACCTTCCGCCAGAAAACCGAGTTTACCAGCGGCTCAACCGCGTTCGCGACAAGCTTCAACCACCTGAAGCTGAACACAGAGCGGCTGATGCTTAACGTTTATCGCGATTACGATCTCGGCTATGGCGTGTCGCTGTTTGGCACCGCTGGCGTGGGCGTTGCAAAAGTGAAAGCCGGCGGCTGGCAGGGCAACACCGCACGTGAATACGCCGACAGCACGCAAAATAACCTCGCTTATTCGCTGGGTGCAGGCGTCAGCTATTCGCCAGTCGACCGCCTGAGCATCGACGTTGGCTACCGCTACGTGGATATGGGGAAAGTGGAAAGTGGCTATAACACCTTCGGCAACGTACGCGGCCTGAAGGACGAACAAATGAAGGCTCGTCTGGCCTCCAGCGAGTTCACCATCGGCACGCGTTACCTGTTCTAAGCATTAAGGCGGCCAACGGGCCGCCTTTTTACTTCGTTAGTGATGCAGCATCTCGTCAACAACCTGAGCTTTGGTCATATTGTACGGGTAAAATGTCGGCCAGTTATCCATCTTTTTTAACAGGGCATCCTGAGATTCATTGCCCATAAAGATATGGAAATGCTGCGACTGGCGCGGGGCGATGATGTGATCGCTAAACTGCACGAACTTCGGCGCTTTTGACTGCGCGTCTTTGCACTCAAACAGATAGCGAACGCCCTTTTTTCCCGAGGTGTAGGTCAGGATTTTGTGTCCGGCGTAGTCGTAGCGGCAGCTTTGCACTTCTTTGCCGACGTGGAACTCAATGACATTATTTTCAATGCCCATCGTCTCCACGTTTGTCGCATAGCCCTTTTGATAATATGCCCGGTACTCCGCCAGGCTTTTGCCACTCTTTTTGGCTTTTTTCTCCAGCACCGGATCGAGATCGCCGCTGAGAAGATACGGATTGACCGACTGCCAGATCCCCTCCCAGTCGGACAGCGCGCGATCTTTCACATTCACGTCGTCAAAGATCCCTTCACTCGCTTTTTGTTCCACTTCCGTTAGCGGCTTGCCGTGATGATGGCCGTGCGCCAGCGCCTGATGCCCCGCCAGCAGCACGCCCATTCCCAGAATAAACGCTGATTTCTTCATGATCATCATGTTCCCCTTGTGTATTCCTTACACGAAAACAGGAACGTTATAACATAACAATGAAAATTTCAATCAGCTTTCAAACCGTGCGCTGAAGGCAGAGTGAGGGTTCGGGAGAAAGTGTATTTATTCAATGTGAAGGGTACGCCCAGCTTCCAGCGGCTTTCCCAGTGGGAAACATACTGACTGGCGATGTCCGGCATGTTGCTCAGTACCACCACGTTTTCGCTGTTTTCGGTTTCTGCGGAAGGGGCGTAATTAAATGATCCGGTTTCAACGGTTCGCTCATCGACGATAATCGTTTTGTCATGCTGGATGTGATAATGCCCGTCGATACGCAGCTGAACGCCGTTCGTCGCGGCAAAGTTCATCGCCTTCAGGCTGGCCTTGTTCTGGTTGCGCCCTTTATCGACCACCACGCGCACCTCAACGTCCCGCTTTTTTGCGTCCACCAGCGCCTGAGCAATGTCGGGCGCCTGTAAAGAATAACCTATCATGCGGATAGACTTCTGCGCTCCGGCAATGACCTGCAGCACCAGCGCCCGCGCCGAACCTTCCGGGGAAAAACCGACCTGAACGTTTGGGGCGGCAATGGACGCTGCGGGCAGGCCGAGCGCAGCAATAACAAAAGCGGACAGAAGACCTGATTTCATCACGTTTAAAGACTCTTTCCGAGGATGATGTCAGGCTAAATTATCATGGAATTTTGAATTTAAGCTATATGGTCTAATAACTTAACCTTAAAGTAGAGTTCCGAGAAGCTTTTAACCTGCAGTTTCTGCATTGCAGAACGTTTATGAAGGCTAACCTGCCGAACCGTCATGCTGAGAGAGGTTGAAATCATGGAAGGTTTATAGCCTTTTAATAAAAAGCGAATAACATTCACCTCATCACAACCTAAACGACGGTATGGACAAGAAGGGACAATACGCTGCCTTTTAGGATTCAGGATTTTCTCAATCGCCGAATTAATTTTTCCACCGATCGTATAACAATCATCGCTCAACGAAATAAAATAGATTTCTTCTTTGTACCAAATATCCTGAAGGAACGGCTTCGCCCGATCGGAGCAAAACATAATCGATGGCGAAGGTACCTTGTGTCGGAAGACGCTTTTATACAGCGCGTGGGCGTTATTTTCGGTAAAAATAAAAATGGGGATAAAGCGCTGTCCGGCGATCCAAATGCCCCATTCGGTATAGTCGAGATGCATTCTTTCCAGCAGCGTAAACAATCCGTGCAGATAAAAACATTCCTTTGCAACGATTCTCATATCCGTCTTCACCTCAGCCCATAGAACCGCTCGGGCAAGCGCTAGCCTGCCCGAACTTAAGGGCTTAGAAATTGTATTTCATACCAAACATTGCCGCGGTGTCGCTGTACCCCGCATCCCCTATCTGTACGCCGACATTGCCCCACAGATTAACCCGAGCGCTAATCTGCCCCTCGACCCCAACCTTGGCTTCCGCAAGATTGGTCGCACCATTCTGGCTGACACGGATATCATCAAGGGTTGTCGCAAAACTGCGCGTATTGTGAAGCCAGTTCAGCTCCACAAAGGGCTGGAACTCACGTTGCTTGCCGTCGTCGCGTGCATGGTGGCTTTTGAGCCAGGTTTTCACACCTAACCGGGTCAGCACATTGCCGTCCCCTTCCTGGCGCACGCGGGTGCCGTTAGCTTCCTGATGTTTGTCTGCACGCACGCCCATCCAGACCGCCTGCGCGTGCGGCTGCACAAACCACTCGTTGACGGTGCCATGGCTGCCCCAAAACTGGCCCAGTTTCCAGGCATATCCCGCTTCCAGTGACGCGGTGATACCGTGTGACTTGTAGGATTCCGTCGCCAGGCTATCGCCCTTCACTTCGTTATTAAACCAGCCATACTGAAGCCAGCTGTCCAGCCATGCGCCAGTACGATCGTCTTCGTTGGCGTACCATGTGCCGTAGCCACCAATACTGTAGCCGTCCACCACACCTTTCGAGCGATAGCCGCTTAGCCCGTTCTCTGTCGTACTATTGTTTTTTCCGTAACCTGCCATCACCCCGACATGCCAGCGGTCAGTACCGTCGGTGCTCCAGCGGGCCACGTCGCCCCCCATCTGCGTCAGGTAACGATTACTTTGTGTTTTTAGCTGCCCGCTTCCATCGCGCCAGGCATTGTGGCCGCCGACCTGACGCAGCCAAAGACTGGTGACCTCCCGCTGGCCGGTTAGCGCATCAATAAACTGCGTCTCTCCGAGACGGTCATGCAGCGTCATCATAAACAGGTTATTCGCTGCCGCGAGGTTAGCCGTGTAGCTCCCGCCCTCAGGACGAACGATCGGCTCAACTTTCGGTTCAGGTACCGGATCGGGTGTCGGTTCTGGCGTCGGTTCTGGCGTCGGTTGAGGATCCACCGGAAGCAGCTGGCTTGTGAGGTACCAGTTGTCGTTTTTCTGGACCAGATCGTAATCGTAGGCTCCCGCAACAATACGCCCCGCTTTCACAAAGCTACCTTGTGACGTCCCCATGACATCAACCAGCTCAATGCCTTCAACGGTGCTGGCACCCCGTCCCCCCAGATTATTCACGGCAATGCTCGTTGTGCCAGGCAGAACGTCTCCCTGAACAATCAGTTTATTCGCCGGAGAATTGTCGTCGCCAAGCACGCTGTTCATCACAATCTGGCCGCCATTGCCGGCGTAATCCCCCGTCACGGTCAGCGTGTCAAAGTTGTTCTCGTCGGCAAAAACGAGCGTGCCGTTATGGGTCAGTTGCCCAACGGTAGAGCGGTTATTAATGTTCCAGCGGCTGCTTTCATCGAGCGTCAGAGAAGCGGCATCGGTAACGGACCCCGTCAGCACGGTGCCAGATGTCAGATTTACCGCAACGCTATTCGCCGGGTCGTCCACCACAATGTCACCTTTCAGCGCGCTGTTGGCGGCATTAAACGTCACCGTGCTGTAGACGTTGTTGACGCCGCTGGCCCCGTCATCGTAGTGCTCCACCGTCAGCAACTGTCCGTTTCCACCGCTGATGTCAGAATTCTTAACGTTCAGCAGCAGCTCGGTCGCGGTAACGTCAATGGCCTGAGCCTGGGCGGCATTAAGCACCACATTCTCCAACGCCACGGTGTTACTGGTCGCCGTTGACGACGAGCTACCGTTTACATAGAGGCCGCTCGCACCTTCTCCGGTGGTGGAAATCATACTGTTGCTGACGTCAAGCTCACCGCCCTGGCTCCAGAGGCCAAAACTCGTTTTTCCTGCGGTTTCAATCTGCACACGATCCGCTTTGATCTGCGCGTTGGGATAGGCCAGCAGGCCGGGAGCAAGCTCTCCCCATGTTGAGATATGACTGTTGGTTAAGGTGCCTTGCCCCCCGCGCGCGGTAAACATGCCCACGCTGCCTTTGCCCGAGGTGGTGACAGAAAGGTTATCGCCGGTAATCAGGTATTCGCTGTATAAACCGTGGGCATTATCCCCCAAAGTTTCAACTGTACTGCTGGTAATCAGAGCCTCACCCCTTTGCGCATTCACGGCAATGGCGCTGTCCCCTTTTGTGGCGATATTCGCATTGTTCACTGCGGCTGAGGAGTCCCTGGACGCCACCCAAACGGCATCGCTGTAAGCACCTTCGGTAGTGAAAGTGCCGCCTTCAATGGCAATTTTTGCCGCCAAATTCGCGTTAACGGCGTAGCTGTGATCGCCCACGGTACTGGCTGACACATTGTTGAGCGTGAGTTCCCCAGCCATAACCCTGATAGCATCACCGCCCTGTGTAGCGATCGCGCCATTGGATGCCTGCACAACGGCCATTCCCTGGTTTGCCGTCCAGTAGCCGTCCAGCACCAATCCCAGCGCGTTGTCTTGCCCAGCAATGTTAAATTTATCTAATGTTCCAATGCTGTTATTGGCAAAGTAAACACCGCTGCCACCCTTGCCGGTCACATTAACCTGCAAATCCTGCACGTCGAATGTGCTGTTATCTATCCACGCACCTCCCCCATTTTTTCCGGAACTATTAAGAACCAATTGAGATACAGAAACTGTCGCATTATTTCGCGCCTGCACAATAAAATTACCTGCAACATCATTATTCAACGTCGTGTTGGTTAAGGTACTATTACCGCCGTTGATAATAATGGTGTCATTATTGGCCGCCCACGCTGAGGAACAGGAAGCCGCAAGCACGCTTAAAACATACAGCCGTTGGGGCAATAACGGGCTTAATCTCCATTTGATGTATATTTTATACTTCATTATCAATTCCTTTTAAGTTGATCATTGCCTCACAGGCAAAGGGTGTTTCTTTCATCACGTCCGCACCGGGCAATAAATGATGCGAACCGATAAAATTCAGCTCTATTTGCCGCCCCCATTTTTCGGCTGGCGTTACGGTAATGCGTGCTGATGGTTTTTCTTGATCGATTAAGGATCCTTGAAATATCGTTACTGTTGTAACCACGACCAATCAAAATCATTACATTATTTTCAGTATCTGAGAGCTGTGCATATTTCTTTAACCCCAGGCTCCAGTAGGCCTCTTCCTTGTTGATGAGCAAGTTATAATCTGATCGCGCAATGGCAAGTATCTTGCCAATCTTCATTGATATGTCGTTAAGCGTCTGGTTTCTGGTTAAAAATGGCACATGGACAATTATTTTTTCATTCTCCTTGTGTCCCCCATCAGACGAAACGTCATTATTTTGTTGGTTCTTAATTTGAATCGTTACTCTGTCATCCTGAAAGATAATGTTAGCGATGTCATAACTCACTTCTTCGGACGGTAATAAAAAACAGACTTCACCGAGGCTTTCTTCAGCAAGTTGGTTAGTAATTAAGAGGCTCAGTCCCGATGTCTGGTAATAGTTAGAATCCATTAATAATATGTTCAACATACTTCACACCCATGTGTTGCGATTCCCATCCAAGTTGCAGCTACTCCAGGGCATACGAAATGCTTGCCAGAAAAGACAAAGTGAGCGAATAGAAACAACTTATGGTAAGATCAGCCATTCAGACATAACCTATCCGGCCCCTGACGTAATGCCTTCCTTAAATATTTTCCTCCATACGCAGATGAGAAAGATTAAGCTAACATACTGTTAAAGATAGAAAAACAGCCCATATGATTAAACAAACCAGAGATAGAGACTAATTTTAAAGAGATACAAAAAAAATGCTGAGAAAGGATAAATATCTCCCTTATTCTTAGACTAAGACTTCCCTGAACATCGGGCTTAAGTTTACCCCCAACGCATAAAACGATCAAATATATCATTAACATACGTTTTTTCGAGATCATCATCTACGAAATGGGCATAAACATAGTTTTTTGAACTGCAAACAATAAAAACAGCCGCGCACATTAATATAATGCGCAGCAATTTATTACACGGAAAACAGGGGAGGTTATCCCATAAGGATATTTTGAGATAAGTAGCCAGGAAAAAAGCCCGACCACATTTCTTAAAGATAAGAATACTCAGAAATGGGCATACCCCAAAGAGTAAATCTGTGATGCGCTTATAGCAACTTCAAATCAACTTTTTCAGACTCAAAGTCATAACGGCCGCTCATGCATAAATCGACCGGCTTGGGCTGCCAGTATATAAGCCCACGGATTTCGAACGGTATAACGGCATGCCGTGCTACACCTTCCTTATCCTGCAACGAGCGGACCAAAAGCGTTTCAGGAATAATTCTTGGTTCAAAGCGTAAAATAGTGTTACGAATCGTTTTCTCTATAATACTCCAGTTCTTATGATTTTCCTGGGTGCCGATCAAAGCCGGTACGCCATAATTGAGAACAGAAGCCATAATTAGCTTATGTTTCTGCTCATTCAGTCGGTCTTCTATATTGGTATGATTAATGAGATCGACAATCTCCTTTTGAACCAGACTCCGCATCCCCTTTATGTCAATTAATCGCGCGCGATCGTGAGGACTTTTGGGCTCGTCGTCCTGCAGACGCTGTAACAAGGTAGGTAGATATTGCTGCTTTCGTTCTGAGGGATTATTCGAAAACAATGTCGCCAACTTCCATCATTGAGTGATCGCTAATATCGGTAACCAGCACTTTACGCCCGGTACCGGCCGAAAGGTCTTCAGACAGCGTTATCCACTCTGTTTTCAGCCCCAGCTTACTTTGCTGATCGTCCTGGGGTTCAACAGGATAACGGGCGGGGATATACCCGTGATAGACCTCATCCGCAGCCTTGATGGTTGCCGGCAGCCAAATCAAATCAAGCAAATCGCCGGGCGCGGAAACGCTGAGCGTCTGGATGGAAGCAAACGGTAGCCAGCGATACCCCCCTGCACAGATAAATTCACAGACAGGCCCCAGACGACCATCGCTATCCGCAATCCACTTGAATGCCCCCAACGTATCGCTTTGCCCTGCGCTTTCAGGCGCAAGCTCAAAAGCTTCGCTGCGAGAAAGCGCCGCCAGTCGAGACTGTCCCTGATAATGCTCGACGTTAGCCTGATGCAATTTTTCCATCCATACCGGCATTTCTCCCAGCAGCGTCGCTGCCTGCCTTTCACCGGTTAAAACCTGCAGGCGCTGCATTTCACTAAAGACCAGGTTTTTATACAGTTCGGTCTGCTTGTGCAGCGCATCATCCAGCAACGCCAGGGTTTGCAGCTGCAATAGCGCTTTGTCCCAGCTTCCCTCGATGCAATAGAGCTTAAACAACACTTCGCGGGCTTTCAGATCCTGTGGATTCGTTTTAACCTGCGCCAGCACCTGCTCTAGCAGTGCATCTAATGACGCGCCTTTAAGCGCCTGGGTAAGAGAAGTAAAATCCTGCATCATGACAATTCCTTAGATTAGTAATAAGAGTCCAGACCCACTTTATAAAAGTCCTGAAACACCAGTTCAGGCACCGTATTTTTTCCTTTGGCCGCGATGTGCTCAGGCGACAGGGCAAGCAGCAAGTCGGTTTTTTCCTCCTCGCTGAAAATGTCGTCCGCCGTTTCGCCACGTTCCAGCTCAGGCCACACCTTTTCCATGAGAAAATCTTTGGCAACAATGCATTCGGTCAGCGTCTTGCCTTTGATTTGCTCCCTGACATCATCAAACTGGAGATCCGTTTTGATGATGTAATCGGCATGCTGAGCCATCCCACCCGAATAGCCTCCATCCTGCTCACGCCAAATGAGAAAACGTTTGTATTCAACCTCGAGCGTTTTCAGTACATCATTGCCCTTATCCTGCGCGAGGATAACGTCATTGAAATAGCGTAAGTCGTTGATGTAATGCCCACCGTTGGGCAGGATCTCTTCAACTTCTGGCACCTTATCCGCGGACTGCCATGCGACGCCGGGATAAATCAGCCGATAGAAGGTTTGCTCATCAACGTCATCACTGTCATTACTGATAAAGCCCAGTTTGAAATGCCCTATCTGCAGCTGGCTTTTATCGTTCAGCGGTTGGCTACACCCGTACGCCACCTCGCGGCCGTCGAGCAGGCAAACATGGTGCAGGCAAAGGCTTAACATCACCGGTTTTGCCAGGTGCCAGTAAAAAACGACGGCATCCTGCCCAAGATGAGCGTTATGAATAGCGAAACTTCCGCTGGCGACATCAAAAACGGCGGCAGTCTCCGCCGTAAGGTTTCTGGGCAGTGCGACAGGCGGGCGTGAAGCGGGCCATTCAAAGTGAATATTCACGGCTTAGCCTATGTAGACATCGCCAGAACCGGTTGCGACAACCGCGCCGCAGCCTGTCACATCTCCCAGGCGCGCTGCCGGTAGACCGTTGATAAACACCGATCCCGAACCTGTCGCTACGGGCGCGGCCCCATGCCCCAAAGCGCAAGGCGCGATGCTCATGCCGGCCATTGCCGCCGGTAATCCGTTGATATAAACATCTCCCGACCCACTGCATAATGCACCGCCATGCGCGGTCGCATCCCCTACTCGTCCTGCGTTCTGCATAGTTTGCTCTCCTTAATAAAACAGTCAGAGCGGTAGCAAACATGCTACCGCCGTAATCATTTGAATTTTAAGGCTCTATCGTTTCACTTCCGGTTGGTGTCTCCGTCGGCGTTTCCGTCGGCGTTTCCGTCGGCGTTTCCGTCGGCGTTTCCGTCGGCGTTTCCGTCGGCGTTTCCGT
>DWNI01000005.1:0-98618 GCA_018250175.1 Alychna victa
TTCCCACCAGCACGGTTTTAACCCCGACCTGATGCAGCTGCTGCGGAGCCTGCACGCTGGCGTCCACGCCGTAGCCCATATGCACCACCTGAAACCCACTTTTATATACCCCAGAGCGCGGCGCATTAATGCCGATATAAAGGCCCTGTTTTTCCTCAGCGGCGTTAATCAGCTGCTCGCTGCTCTCAAGCAAGCCACCAAAGGCAATCACCCGCCCTACCTGCACGCAGCGCCGCACGACTTCGCCAATGGCACGCACCTGCTCAAACGGTAAAGCGCTGAGATTTGCGCTGATGTTAAACACCTGCCCGAGATCGGCCTCAAGATTATCGCCAACGGCCACGGCCTGATTCACCCACAGGAATTGCAGCTCGCCGCCCTTGCGTTCAACCTGCCAGCCCGCGCTCGCTAACGCTCGCTCAACCTCGTCGATAACCTCAGAAAACGGCATGCGTAACGGAGTTTGTGGCCGGGTACCTAAAATTTCCTGGTGCCCCATAAAGGTGTCACCGCCTTCATGCTGCAGGCCGGCGGTTCCATAGACCGCATCGGCATTCGCCCGCATCACGTTGGCGGCAAAGCCCAGCGCGTTTATCAGCCCCAGTTTTTCAAGCGTGGGCAAACGCAGCTCAGAAAAATGCTGCAAGATATGCCCGCAGGTATTCGCCCCGACGTCCTGCGGCCTGACCTCCGGCACATCGTCCATCGCCCCCACGCCAAAGCTGTCTATCACCAGCACCAAAAACTTACTCATGCCGACCTTCCGAAATAGGATGACCCAGGCTGTCGTACAGCGCTTCGAGTACCGGGTTTCCGCTTTGAATGCCGGACACCAGCGCCACATCGCTGCGGGTCACAAAAATCTGCGTGCGAAAGCACATCACCACCGGGCTGCCGACGGGATGCGAGCCCTCAAGCGCCAGGTGATAATCAATGCTGGCGTTGTCTGGCGGCAGCAGTCGCGCAGCCGCTTGTTGCCCGCTAGCGTTAAGCACCAGCGCATGTTGCGCATGGCCGCGACGATAGTATCCTCCGCCGAAGCAGTAGCTTTTGCCCTGAAACTGATGGGAGACCTCCGTCAGATAGAGCATGGCAATAGCCTCCGGCTGATCGCCGTGCTGGTTTGCCGGAATAGTCCCGGTCAGCGCATGGCCGGGTTCCGCGTGGGTCACGCCGTGTTCGGCAAGAATGGGTAACGTGCTGCAGCTGGAGGCCGACGGCGCATTAATTTGCTCAACATCAATCCCCTGGTCATGCAGCAGGTCACGTGCTTTCAGCAGCGTCATCAGGTTGCGGGTCGGCTGCGTTTGCTGCTGCTCTTCATTCCAGAGCAGGCAGGGAAAATGCGTCAGGCCGGTCAGTCGAATCCCCGCCATAGAACGGATCTCGCGCACGACGTCATCCAGTTCGTTAAGCGGGAAACCGGCTTCCTGCCCCGGATAAAGGCGGTCATACTCGGCGAACACTTTCAGCATGACGGCCTGAACACGACCACAGGCCACCGCGGCGTCCGAGATTTCACGAGCTTTCTCCAGCGAGAACAGCGTGATAATTTCCGTCGCCCCGTTCACGCTCTCTTCAACCTGCGCGACTGGAACCTGTACCAGATGGCCGACATGCGAAACGGGAACATGTGCATCTCGCAGCGTTCTCGCTTCTTTAAAATCAACGGCTACTGCCCCTTTAAAACCCAGCTCGACCAGTTTGCTGGCAAGCCACGGATTGCGCCCCAGCTGCTTGGTCATAAAGTAGAGCGTGATGCCGTGCTTCTGTGCGGCAACGAGCAGCTTACGGCCGTTTTCCAGTACCTGATCGACGTCGATGATCCAGGTGTCGGGTAGCACAGCCCCCTGCCGCCAGAGGGTTCTGGCCGCCTCAATCAACGCCGGGTTCTGTGCCTTGAGTGCCTCAATAAACATGCCTTGCCTCGCGACCTGATAGATAAATCAGCCTAAATAATCATTTTTTTGAATATTTAAGATAAGAAAAACCGCCGTGAATAAACCTGCTAGCTCTTGTGAATCAGCCACAGGCTAAACAGGTTAGCGAGCAGGTAACCTTCTTCGTTCGGATGCAGCTTGACCTTGAACGGAGCCAGCAGCGAATAATGCGCCTGCTCTACTTCGCCGAACACGCTGTCGGTTTTAATCTCCGCCAGCAGTTCGTCATCCAGCGGGCCAACTTCCTCACCCCGACGGCTGCGCATCAGCGCGTTAGCCATGTGGGTAATCGCCATCGCGCCCTGGTCGTTCTGCAGCGGGATAGCCCAGTGGGTTTCCAGCTGCGTCACAACCACCTTCATGCCATCGCAAATATCCCGGTCGATAACGCCTGCATCACACAGCAGGTTGAGCCGGTCTTCCATACTGATTACCTCTGTCAATAGCTGGGTTCCAGCTCGCCGCTCAGCACGCTTTGCTGATGAGCCAGCAGTTCATTCTTATCCACCACCGTTCTCAGCAGCTGCTGGATAGGGATATCTTCGCTCCGCGTCAGCACCACCGCTTCCGACGCCGCCAGGAAACATTTATCGCCGCTTAACGGCAGCGCCGTCAGCCCCTGCGCCGTCAGGTCAGCCTCGTTGCTGACGTTCCAAATCACCGCATCCACGCTGCCTTTAGCGATTCGATGCAGGCACTCGTGGTACGAAACGTCGAGTAATTCCACATCCTGCCCGGCGAAGTAAACATCCGTCATGATGCGCTGATCCGCGGAGCGCGGGTCAATGCCGATGCGGCGAATGCTCTCCTGCTGCCCCGCGCGGCAAATCAGCCTATGTTCACCCACGTAGGTGTGCGGCCCCAGCGCCAGGGCGATAAAAATGTCCGGATTGCTAAGGTAGCTGTCTGCCGCCAGTCTGGACACCACGGCAAGGTCATAAACCCCGTTAAGCAGGCACTCCACGCGAGCATCAGACCCCCGCATGTGGGCGTAGTAAAACGGAATACCGTCAAACTGCGCCTTTAAGCCGCTGGCAAGCCCTTCATAAAGTCGGGTATACGGCAGCGGCATAGCACACACTACATTGCCGATATCCGCGAACGCCAATAGGGCTTTGTTATCCATGCTCAACAGGTAGCTGCCGTTTCGGCCCCGGCGCTCAACGCTCACGGCACCGGCCTTCTCCAGCGTCTTCAGAGCCGCCTGCGTGAGGCCAACGGAAAAACCACACTCACCGGCTAATTCATCGATGGTTTTCAATCTGTTGCCACATTTCTCACCCAGTAAATAACGGGCCAGACTGGACTGGGCTACGCCCTCTTTTTTAATAAAGCTGCGGCTCATTTGTTATCTTCAATTTATTGAATGAATATATCTTCATAAAATTGAATATAGATCGCAAAGGGAAAAATGACAAAAAGAGAATGGAGTCACAAAAAGAAATAACCCGCCAGGCGACGGGTTATTCATAGGGAAAGATTATGGGTGAGCAACGAAGCCAATCGCTTCGTACACTTTTTTCAGCGTCTCACCGGCACGAGCACGCGCTTTTTCTGAGCCCTCTTTCATCACCTGCTGCAGGAAAGCCTCGTCGTTGCGGTAGCGGTGATAGCGCTCCTGCAGCTCGGTCAGCATGCCGGACACGGCTTCCGCCACTTCACCCTTCAGGTGGCCATACATCTTGCCTTCAAAGCTGGCTTCAAGCTCAGGAATCGCTTTGCCGGTCACGCCGGAAAGTATGTCCAGCAGGTTAGACACCCCGGCCTTCTCTTTCACATCGTAGCGCACGACAGGCGGCTCTTCGGAGTCGGTCACCGCGCGTTTGATTTTCTTCACCACGGATTTCGGGTCTTCCAGCAGGCCGATAACGTTATTGCGGTTATCGTCAGACTTGGACATCTTCTTGGTCGGCTCCAGCAGGGACATCACGCGGGCGCCGGACTTAGGAATAAACGGCTCAGGCACTTTGAAAATGTCGCCGTACAGCGCGTTAAAGCGGCCTGCAATGTCGCGGCTCAGCTCCAGGTGCTGCTTCTGGTCTTCACCCACCGGTACCTGATTGGTCTGGTACAGCAGAATGTCTGCCGCCATCAGCACCGGATAGTCGAACAGACCGGCGTTGATGTTTTCTTCGTAGCGGGCGGACTTGTCCTTGAACTGAGTCATACGGCTCAGCTCGCCGAAATAGGTGTAGCAGTTCAGCACCCAGCTTAGCTGCGCGTGCTCAGGCACGTGGGACTGAACGAAAATGGTGCTCTTCTTCGGGTCAATGCCGCAGGCCAGGTACAGCGCCAGGGTATCCAGCGTCGCTTTACGCAGAGCCACCGGATCCTGACGAACGGTAATCGCATGCTGGTCAACGATGCAGTAAATGCAGTGGTAATCATCCTGCATGTTTACCCACTGACGCAGCGCCCCCATGTAGTTACCGATGGTTAATTCGCCTGACGGCTGCGCGCCGCTAAATACGATGGGCTTACTCATTTTCTGCTTCCTGATTTGCTAAAGGTGGTAGCCCGAAAGCGGGCAATAAGTCTTCGAAACGATCGAACACAACGTCCGGGTTACTCAGCCCGATCGCTTCGCCATAGTTATAGCCCCAGGTCAGGCCGACGCTTGGGCAGCCCGCCGCCTGTGCGGCCTGAATATCATTGCGAGAGTCGCCGACAAAAAGCAGCTCGTCCGCAGCCAGCCCCAGATTTTCCATGACTTTATAAAGGGCTTCCGGATGCGGCTTTTTCTCTTTCACATCGTCACCGCCAATAATGGTCTGGAAGTACTGAGCAATGCCCAAATCTTCCAGCAGCGGCGTAACAAACGGCGTCGGCTTGTTGGTAACGACGGCGAGCGGCAGGCCCTTCTCTTTCAGAGCCGCAAGCGTTGCAGCAACGCCCGGGAAAAGGAAGCTCCCTTCTTCAACCGTTTCCGCATAGTAGCGGTCGAACAGTTTGCGCGCGATGTTCAGCTGCGCCAGGTCTGGCTCTTTATCTTTCAGCGCCCATTTGAGCGCCCGCTGCATCATAATATCCGCGCCGTTACCAATCCAGGTCACAACGCGATCTTCCCCCGCCACAGGCAGCTCAAGCGCATACAGGGCGAGATCGACAGCCTGGCTCAGGCCAAGCGCCGTGTCGATGAGTGTGCCGTCGAGATCGAAGGCAACACCTCGAATTTTTTGAAACTTATCCATGACCTACCTTAGCCAATTCAGAACGCATGCGCTCAACCACCGCTTTATAATCAGGCTGGCCGAAAATAGCGGAACCCGCGACGAACATATCAGCCCCCGCGGCGGCGATTTCCGCAATATTGTCGGCCTTAACGCCACCGTCCACTTCCAGGCGGATATCATAGCCGGATGCATCAATGCGTTCACGAACCTGGCGCAGCTTTTCCAGCGTATGGGGAATAAACGACTGGCCGCCAAATCCTGGGTTGACGGACATCAACAGAATCACATCGAGCTTATCCATAACGTGATCCAGCCAGGAGAGTGAGGTCGCCGGGTTCAGCACCAGGCCGGCTTTACAGCCGTGCTCTTTGATAAGCTGCAGGGAACGATCGACATGTTCAGAAGCTTCCGGGTGGAAAGTAATGATGCTGGCGCCCGCTGCGGCGAAGTCAGGAATGATACGGTCAACCGGCTTCACCATCAGATGGACGTCGATAGGCGCCGTGATACCGTAATCGCGCAGTGCCTTCAGCACCATTGGCCCCATCGTCAGGTTAGGGACATAGTGGTTATCCATGACGTCAAAATGGACGACGTCACCACCTGCGGCCAGCGCTTTAGCCGTATCCTCGCCCAGTCGGGCGAAGTCGGCAGAGAGGATTGAGGGGGCAATCAAATACTGTTTCATCCGCTTCTCCAGGAGTCATTCATCTTTCGGCGGCGGGCGAAACGGCTCAGGCAACCTTCACTTTATAAAGCGCCAGAAGTTCGTCCACCTTGTTACGTTTACCACCGTTTCGGCTAATACTGCGGCGAACCTGCAGCTTGTGAAAATCGGTGGCGTTCTGGTACCACTGGCGAGTCAGCTCGGTATCATGATTCGAAATCAGCACCGGAATGCTCTGCTCGCGCAGCCTTTCAGCCAGCTCAGCCAGATGCCGCTGTTGCACCATGCTGAAACTGTCCGTGTGATAAGCGGTAAAGTTGGCGGTGGCGGAAAGCGGTGCATAAGGCGGATCGCAATACACAACGGAACCTGCGGCAACGTTTACCATGCTAACGTCATATGACTGGCAGACAAAAGTGGCATTTTTGGCCCGTTCGGCAAAGTTGTACAGCTCTTCTTCCGGGAAGTAAGGCTTGCTGTAGCGACCAAACGGAACGTTAAATTCACCGCGAAGATTATAACGGCACAGGCCGTTGTAACAATGGCGGTTCAGGTACAAAAACAGTACAGCACGCCGGAATTTATCGGTGCATTGGTTAAACTCGACGCGGAAAGCGTAATAGGTCGCCTCTTCGTTTTTCTCTTTAGTGAAGAGCAGGCGAGACTCCCGCACGTACTCGTCTACGCGGTTTTTAACGATATCGTAGAGGTTAATCAGATCGCTGTTGATGTCCGCGAGGATATAGCGCTGATAGTCGGTATTAAGGAATACCGACCCTGCGCCAACGAAGGGCTCAATCAGACAGTCGCCTTCCGGCAGATGCTTTTTTATGTCGTCCAGCAGGGGGAACTTTCCCCCCGCCCATTTCAGAAAAGCGCGATTTTTTTTCATGCTGTCTTACTATTTACACCTTATCCAGCTGTGGAAAGGCTCCGACAGCGACTGCGCTTATTTTCACTTGAGGTCAGACTGCACCTGATGAATAGGTTTAGCCCACGGGTTCTTCGCCTGAACGTCTGCCGGCAGGCTTGAAACCGCGCGTTTTGCGTCATCTTTCGTCGCATAAACACCGGTCACCAGCACATACCATGGCTGGCCGTTACGCTGGGTCTGGTAAACCATATAGTGCTGCAGGTTCTCTTTTTTCGCCCACGCATTCAGGTTTGCCGAGTTTGAAGAAGAGCTTAGCTGCAGGGTGTAGTGGCTACCTGGTGCGCTTTTAATGGCGCTTGCATCACCGCTAACGGTACCGCCCGTGCTAGCGCTTGCGGTCGCCTGCGGCTCTGCTTTAGGCGCAGCGGATGCCGTGGCCTTTGGCGCCGGAGTAGACGTTGCAACGCTGGTTGATGGCGCTTTCACCGGAGCGGAAACCACCGGAGCGGGTTCGCTGTGTTTTGCCGTTGCAACCGGCTTACTTTCAGCTTTCACCTGCGGTTTTGGCTCCGCTTTGCGCACAGGCTCAATTACCGCTTTCTTACGCTCAGGGCGAGATTCCACGGTGCGGGTTGGTTCCTGAGTACCGGCCAGCTTGCGCGGCTCGGCTTTGCTGCCAGCGATTGGCGCTACGGTAGCCGGCTCAGTTGGCAGCGTGGAGTTGCTCACCACGTTGTCAATCTGGCCCTGCTGCTGTGGCTGGGTCAGTGCGTTATTCAGGTTTCCAGGAACCTCAACGCGCTGCTGCCCTTCAGGCTGCGGCTGAGTCTGAGCCTGAGTTGGCGTAGAGGAGATAGGCGGCAGAGAAACATCCTGCGGGCTCTGCTGACCAGACGCTGGGGCATTTCCTGGCTGCGGCTGAGCGCCGTTTGCCTGATCGGCTGGAGCCGTATCGTTCGAGCCGGAGAGATCGATATTCTTCTCTGCGCCCGGTTTTTGTTCGGCTGTATCTGGGGTGGATGACGGTGCTTTCAGGGCTGAACCGATGCCGATGATAAGCAGCAACAGTACCAGAATCCCGACGCCCATCATGATGTGTTGACGAGAAACAGGCGCTTTCTGTTTTGCTGCCTTTTTACGTCCACGCGCCGGACGAGGTTCTGCGGCCAGGCCATCATCACCTTCGTACTCTTCCTCTACTTCTTCTTCACGCTCGCGGCGTGAACGAGAAGGACGGCGTTCGTCAGCATCAAGATCGACGTCATCAACGTTGATCTGCGGTTCTTTATCGAACTCGTCAGGTTTGCGGGAACGCCCAGGACGACGATCGCTTGGATCGGGTTTCAGCTCGCCTTCTGGTTTAAAATCATCCATTTAACACCCCACTCAAAGGCGTATGCCCATGTCCGCATCACGCCCGAAGTTAAATACTATAAAAATTCTAGTTGTTAAGCCTGCTGGCAATCAGCAATGGCTGATAGAACGACATCGTGCGGTACTCCACCGCGCACTTCACTCTTCCCTATCGCCAGCGGCAGAATCAAACGCAGCTCGCCGGCTAATACTTTTTTGTCACGCATCATGTGGGGCATATACGCGTCAGGTGACATTTCCTGCGGTCCGTTAACCGGTAAACCGGCTCTTGTCAGCAGCGCGATCGCGCGCTGAACCTCTGCCTCACTGAATTGACCCAGGCGCTGAGCGGTACGCGCCGCCATCACCATCCCGGCCGCCACGGCTTCGCCGTGCAGCCAGTTGCCATAGCCCATTTCGGCTTCAATGGCATGGCCAAACGTATGACCCAAATTCAGTAAAGCACGTAAGCCGCTTTCCCGCTCGTCTGCAGCAACAACTTCGGCTTTCAGCTCACAACAACGGCGAATACAGTACGCCATTGCCTGGCCGTCCAGCTTGAGCAACGCGTCGATATTCTCTTCCAGCCAGTCAAAAAACTCGCCGTCGAGAATGATGCCGTATTTGATGACTTCCGCCAGGCCCGAAGCCAGCTCCCGCGCAGGCAAAGTCGAAAGACAATCAAGATCTACCACCACCGAAGCGGGCTGATAGAACGCGCCAATCATGTTTTTGCCGAGGGGATGGTTGACGGCCGTTTTGCCGCCTACGGAAGAGTCCACCTGCGAAAGCAGCGTGGTAGGAACCTGGATAAAACGAACCCCGCGCTGATAGCTCGCAGCGGCAAAACCGGTCAAGTCGCCCACAACACCGCCGCCTAAGGCAATCAGGGTGGTGTCACGACCGTGAGGTTTTTCCAGCAGCGCCGTAAAGACGGTATCAAGCACCGCAAGGCTTTTAAACTGCTCGCCGTCAGGAAGAATGACGGTATCGACCTTAACGCCTGCCTGTTCCAACAGACCACGAACCCTGTCCAGATAGAGAGGTGCAAGGGTTTCATTGGTGACCAGCATAGTCTGGTCGCCAGCTTTCAGTGGCCAAAAGGAAGCCGGGTCATTAAATAACCCGGCGGCAATGGTAATAGGGTAACTACGTTCCCCAAGAGTGACTTTCAGCCTCTCCATTACGCGGAGCCCACCTTATTGTTGCTTTGCCCGCAGGCGTTTCTTGATTAAGCCAGAATCAGTTGCTTTCCAGCATATGAATAATCTGGTTTGCAACCACTTTGGCGCTTTGATCATCGGTGCGAATCGTTACATCAGCAATCTCTTCGTACAGAGGATTGCGTTCGTGCGCCAGCGCTTCCAGCACTTCACGAGGTGGAGTCTCAACCTGCAGCAGCGGACGTTTTTTATCGCGCTGAGTACGTGCAAGCTGTTTCTCAATGGTGGTCTCAAGATAAACCACTACGCCACGGGCGGAAAGACGATTGCGGGTTTCACGAGACTTCACGGAGCCGCCACCGGTAGCCAGTACGATGCCCTGTTTTTCAGTGAGTTCGTTGATGATTTTTTCTTCGCGATCGCGGAAGCCTTCTTCGCCTTCAACGTCGAATACCCAGCCCACATCAGCTCCGGTACGTTTCTCAATCTCTTGATCAGAATCGAAAAATTCCATATTGAGTTGCTGAGCTAACTGACGCCCAATAGTGCTTTTGCCGGCACCCATAGGCCCAACCAGAAAGATATTGCGTTTCTCTGCCATTTTTTCGGTACTACTAAGACAATTCGTTGATGATAAACCCGCCCGATAACAACCTGCTGCGGCGGGACATGAACTGAAACCTCATAAGCGTGAGTTCGAGAATCAGACTAAAAATTATCTCAATACTCAAGGGGGTTTGGCAACCGAATAAATCACCTGGCGCCTGGCTCGGGACGAAAAGCGTTCTCAAGCTTTCCCGGCCGCAGGTTCTAATACCCTGCCTCCCGAAACGGTACACCTTGTAAGCTAATTCCTCTCTGCCGTCAAACACCTGGGCACTGTTTGGCAGAAAAATCCGCAGGCGGAGGAGGAAATCGGCTAAGGCAATGCAATAAGCCTTGGGGTGATAAACACCACCAATTCCCGACGTTGACGTTTTTTCCCGTCGTAGCGGAACAATTGGCCGATAAGTGGGAGGTTTCCCAGCACGGGAACGCTATCCCGGGTAAGGTTATTCTGCTGTTGGAAGATCCCACCCAGCGCCAGCGTCTCACCGTCTTTCACTTCCACCTGCGTTTCAATCTCCTGCTTATCAATGGCCAGCACCTCGCCATCCGCATGCTGAATGCTGCGCCCCGGCATGTTCTGGCTAATGCGTAATTGCAGGCGAATTGTGCCGTGGTGGCTGATTGTTGGCGTAACCTCCATACCCAGCACGGCTTCTTTAAACTCCACCGAGGTGGCTTCATTTTTGCCGTTGGAAACCTGATACGGAATTTCCGTCCCCTGCTTGATGCTGGCCGCCTGCTGATGAGCGACCAGCAGGCGCGGACTGGCGATAATGTCCAACTGCTGTTGCTGTTCAAGCGCGCTAAGCTCCAGCTCAAGCATGCGGCCATTAATACGGCCAATATTAAATCCCAGCGAGGTGGTCGCAGCATTGACCGCGAGCTGGCTTGAAACCGTTGTGGCCTGATGCAGCCCCGCTTCTGCACCTCCCGCCGGAGCGCTCCACTTCACGCCAAGTTCTCTAAGCTTCTCCTGGTTGATGGTGACAATGTGGGCAGACAGCTCAACCTGCCCCATAGAAACATCCATATCGGTAACCCAGGACGCAATCCGCTTTTGTGCTTGCTTGTTATCGCGTACCACCAGCCGATTCGTGCGCTTGTCCACGGTGATACTGCCCCTTGGCCCGAGCAGCTTTTCTTCATTTGCTTTTATCCCTGCGGCGAGATCGGCGACTTCGGCATAGCGTGGCGTATAAACCGCCTGAATCAGGGGTTGCTCAAGCGCGCTTTGCTTACGCGCGGCTTCTTGCTGAGCGCGTAATTTTGCCGGATCCTGTTTCTGCTGAATGTGAAGAATGCCTCCCGCCGTTGATGAGATCAGGCTTGCCAACCTCAGCACCTGCTGAAAAGCGAGCTCCCAGGGGACGTTCACCAGACGCAGCGAGAGGTTTCCCGTCACGCCCGGTGCAATCATCACGTTAAAATTCTGCTGTTCGGCGAGCGTTTGCAAAACCTGAACGACCGGGGCTTCATCCAGCGTCAGCGTGACGCCGTTTTTCGCCTCGCTCATCAGCGGTATCAGCATCAGCCCTCCTGCCACGATGTGCCTTATCATCAACTTCTTCCTGTATTTTCCAGTGGTAATAACTCCCTTCGCAGGCGCCGCTGAGCGAAACCCGCATCTGTCGCTCAAGAAGGGTCGTGACTTTTATATCCGGCGTAATAAATTGCCCTTCCTTTACTCTTTGCCATTGCTGCCTGGAAAATTTCATCAGCGCAATGCTGTTTTCTGGCCCTGTCTGATAAAACACACCCCGTAGCTGCCAGTTATCAAGGCGCTTCAGCAGCGTTTCACAGGGGGATGGTGGTAACAAAAAGGGATTGCGCGGCACCGCCTGCAGCGGCGCGCTGAGCGCGAGCAGAAGCATCCAGTTAGCGGCTTTCATCAGCCAGCTCCAGCGTCAGTCGCATGCGAACCAGCTCTCCCGCGCTGCTCAACACAAAGGTCTGAACATTCAGCCGTGAGTAGCCCGCCAGTTGCCTAAAAAATAAAGGCACTTTGGGCCACGGCAACAGCATTTCCAGCAAGGCCCGACCCGAGTCAGGCAGCCATTTCACCAGCCTTCCACCAGAGCGTTTTACCGCAACCATCACGTCAAATGGCGTTGAGGGAGTAACATCAGGCAGCGGCTCAATCATCGGCACGGCAGCAATTTTCTGCTGCAGTAAGAGCACCTGCTGCCAGCGCTGCTGGTTTTGCTGCTTTTGCTCCCGCAGCTGCTGCTGGCGGGGATGAATGAGCAGCCACCAACACGCCAACGCCATAACGCTCAGGAAAACCGCCACGCACAGAATACGGAACCCAATATGCCCGCTAATCAGGCGCTCAAGGTTATTCAACACGTCCACCACCTTTAGGGATTAAGGTGAAAGTAAAGATAAGACCCTTATGTTTTTCATCACGTAGCTCACCGGGCTTGACCTTAAAGGCTGCGGGTAAAGCACCGAGCGCAGCTTCAAGTCTTCCCAGCTCACGTGCATCTCCCGCAACGCCAGAAACAACAGCGCTCTCGTTCTGCCAGCTAAGGCTTTGCAGCCAGCTGTTTTCAGGCATCTGAATGGCAAGCTCATTAAGCACCTTTTCCCAACGAGAAATGCTGGCCTTTCGCGCCGCCTCCGCCCGCAAAACCGTCAACCGCCGCTGGTTGTCTTTGAGCTCGATTTGCTTACGCAATAGCAGCACCTTCAGGGCTGGCCACTGTGCCTCAAGAGCGCCAGCCTGGGCATGCTGCTGACGAGCTTTCATGGCCAGAGGCCTGGTCCAAAGCTGCATCAGTACGGCAACCAACAGCGTGCCAAACAGCCCGATACCGCCCCAAAGCTTTAGCCGATAGCGGTACCTTAAGGTGCGCCAGGGCAGGAGATTAATTAGCGGTGTCATTAACGATCCGCCCCCAGAGCCAGGCCTAATGCGAGCGTGTAGAGACCGCCATGGCGCGGCAGCGGCGGCTGATGGCGAACGATGGGCTGCCAGGCATTAAGTTGCTCAACCCCGGCAGGCGCAGCGCTGTTTCCATCCGCCTGGCTAAAGGCGATTTCGCTGGCGCAGGCTCCCAGCTGCAGGCAAAGCGCGGGGAAGTCGGCCACCTGCCGCTTACCCAGCCAGCCTGAACGTTCACGATGGCTCACGGAAGCCCAAAGCCAGTACCCCTTTTCTTCATGCACTAAAAAACGACAATCAGAGGAGTAACAATCCCGAGCTAAAGCGCCAAGAATTTTGTCTCCCGGCGTTATCGTCCGGGGAAAGAGTTTGACGCTGGCAAGGTTTGCCAGCAGCGCGCTGAGGTCTACCCGCTTTGCCGCCGTCACGCAAAGCGACTCACCGTCATCCAAATAGTCGTAGCAGAGCTGTTCCGCAGGCATTTGGAGCTGGCGAGCCGTGGCACCAGCGATATACTTTTCTTGTGCTGACTCCTGTAAATGGCTGACTGGCCGCGGGATTTGACGCTGCAAAGTACGCTGAGCCGGAAAGCCGACCCGCAGATGATGACGCACGGGAATTTCTTTACGCCACGCAGCAAGCGTCTCGCGCAGCGTGTCGGGTTCGGGTAACATGCCGTCCGCAAGTCCCTGTTTCGGGAACGGTAAACACCACCAACGCCGCAGTTGCCAGCCTTGCCGGTGCCACTGCACAGCTGCGGCACGTACGCCCTCCGCCTGGATATCCAGGCCAATCTGCCAACCAGGAAACATCATGGTTTCGATCTCCTTATCCGGATGATAAATAGCCCTGACCCCGAAACAATAACGGGTATATCAAAGCTCCTGGCTTGCCTTTATACTACCGCGCGGTTGTTTAGAAACTGCCCAATTGAAACCTGATGGGAAATTTAAGGTGAAGTTCGTAAAGTACTTATTAATCCTTGCAGTCTGTTGCGTTCTGCTGGGAGCCGGCTCGATTTACGGTTTATACAAATACATTGAGCCCCAGCTGCCCGACGTGGCGACATTAAGAGATGTGCGACTGCAGATTCCAATGCAGGTTTACAGCGCTGACGGCGAGCTGATCGCTCAGTACGGCGAGAAACGTCGTATTCCGCTAACCCTGAACCAGATCCCGCCGGTGATGGTAAAAGCGTTTATCGCGACGGAAGACAGCCGCTTTTACGAGCACCACGGCGTTGACCCTGTGGGTATTTTCCGTGCTGCCAGCGTGGCGCTGTTTTCTGGTCACGCCTCTCAGGGTGCCAGTACCATCACCCAGCAGTTGGCACGTAACTTCTTCCTGAGCCCCGAGCGCACCCTGATGCGTAAAATCAAGGAAGCTTTCCTTGCCGTACGCATCGAGCAGATGCTAGGCAAAGATGAAATCCTTGAGCTTTACCTGAATAAGATCTACCTCGGCTACCGCGCCTATGGCGTCGGCGCTGCTGCTCAGGTTTATTTTGGTAAAACGGTGGACCAGCTGACCCTGAGCGAGATAGCGGTGATTGCCGGGCTGCCTAAAGCGCCGTCAACTTTTAACCCGCTCTATTCCATGGACCGTTCAACTGCCCGTCGCAACGTGGTGCTGTCGCGCATGCTGAGCGAAGGCTATATCAGCCAGAGCCAGTATGATGAAGCGCGCAGTCAGCCTATCGACGCCAGCTACCACACGCCTGAAATCGCCTTCTCCGCGCCATATCTGTCAGAGCTGGTGCGCCAGGATTTGGTCAGCCGCTACGGCGACAAAGCCTACGAAGACGGCTACAAGGTTTACACCACCCTTAGCCGCAAGATTCAGCAGGGTGCTCAGGACGCCGTTCGCAATAACGTCATGGCCTACGATATGCGTCACGGCTACCGTGGCCCTTCAAACGTGCTGTGGAAAGTGGGCGAAGGCGCCTGGAACGAGAAGAAAATCGTCGACTCTTTGAAAAACCTGCCGGTTTATGGTCCGCTGTTCCCTGCGGTGGTGACTCGCGCAGCGCCTGATGTAGCGACGGCGATGCTGGCAGACGGCAGCTCCGTTTCGCTGGGCATGGAAGGCATGCGCTGGGCACGTCCGTATCGCTCCGATACCGCACAAGGCGCTACGCCGCGCAAGGTGACCGACGTGGTGCAGGCAGGCCAGCAGATTTGGGTACGTAAGGTTGATGATGCCTGGTGGCTTAGCCAGGTTCCTGACGTTAACTCCGCGCTGGTCTCACTCGACCCGCACAACGGTGCCGTTCTGGCGTTGGTCGGCGGCTTCGACTTTAACCAAAGCAAATTTAACCGCGCCACCCAGGCGCTGCGTCAGGTGGGTTCAAACATCAAACCTTTCCTGTACACCGCGGCAATGGATAAAGGTCTGACGCTGGCAAGCATCCTGAACGACGTGCCTATTTCACGCTGGGATGCCGGTGCAGGCTCCGACTGGCGGCCAAAAAACTCTCCGGCACAATATGCCGGGCCAATTCGCCTGCGTCAGGGTCTTGGTCAGTCCAAGAACGTGGTGATGGTGCGAGCGATGCGTGCGATGGGCGTAGATTATGCCGCAGAATATCTGCAGCGCTTTGGCTTCCCGGCCGCGAACATCGTTCACACCGAGTCGCTGGCGCTGGGCTCCGCATCATTTACGCCAATGCAGGTGGCTCGCGGCTACTCCGTGATGGCTAACGGCGGCTTCCTGGTTGACCCTTACTACATCACCAAAATCGTTGATGACACCGGTAATACCGTCTTTGAGGCGAAACCTAAAGTCGCCTGCGCCAGCTGCGATATTCCTGTTATCTACGGCGATACGCCGAAATCTACGGTGCTGGAAAATCAGGACGTAGAAGACGTTGCGGTCTCGCAAACGCCGCAAAACAGCAGCGTTCCAATGCCGCAACTGGAACAGGCCAACAGCTCTCTGGTGGCTAAAGCGCAGGCTGAGGAATATGCCCCACACGTGATCAACACGCCGCTGTCATTCCTGATCAAAAGCGCGCTTAACAGCAACATCTACGGCGAACCGGGCTGGCAGGGAACAGGCTGGCGTGCAGGTCGGGATTTGAAACGCCGTGATATCGGCGGCAAAACCGGGACCACCAACAGCTCTAAAGATGCATGGTTCTCCGGCTACGGCCCGGGCGTTGTGACCTCTGTCTGGATAGGGTTTGACGATCACCGCCGCGACCTTGGCCGTACCACCGCCTCTGGCGCAATTAAAGATCAGGTCTCCGGCTACGAAGGCGGCGCGAAAAGCGCTCAGCCAGCCTGGGATGATTTTATGAAAATTGCGCTGGCGGGCATGCCGGAAGAGCCGCTGACGCCGCCGCCGGGCATCGTCACCGTCAATATCGACCGCAGCACCGGCCAACTGGCCAACGGCGGCAACAGTCGTGAAGAGTACTTCATTGAAGGCACCCAGCCTACGCAGCAGGCCGTGCAGGAGGTAGGCACCACGATTATCGATAACGGCGAAGCGCACGAGCTGTTCTAAACCCAATGAAAAAGGGCCGCTAAGCGGCCCTTTTTCATGCTGTTGCGGCAGGCTAAAGTCTGCCCTGCTGCCTTAACCATTCCCGAACGAGGAAGAGCGCACTGACGTTACGGGCTTCGCTGAAATCATCTTCATTCAGCAAATCCATCATTTTTTCAAGAGGCCATCGCTCCTGAGGAAGCTCTTCCGGCTCATCCCCTTCCAGCGACTCGGGATACAGATCTTCTGCAATCACGATGTTCATTTTGCTGGAGAAATAGGACGGCGCCATCGTCAGTTTTTTCAAAAACGTGAGCTGGTTTGCCCCAAAGCCAACCTCTTCTTTAAGCTCGCGGTTAGCGGCCTCAAACACGGTCTCGCCCGGGTCAATCAGCCCTTTGGGGAATCCCAGCTCATAGGATTCTGTGCCGACGGCATATTCACGGATTAGGATCAGGTGGTTATCAACAATAGGCACGATCATCACCGCCTCGCGGGAAGAAGGCTTCATCCGTTCGTAGACGCGACGAACGCCATTGCTGAACTCCAGGTCCACCGTTTCGACATTAAACAGCCGCGAACGCGCCACGGTTTCGACATGTAAAATCGTTGGTTTTTTTAATGATTTGCTCATGTGGCCGGGATCAACAGTGAAAGAGGTAAGTTATTGTGCGGCATGCCGCACATATCGTGCAACGAGCATTGGCTATTATTTACATTTTTGTAACGTATGTTTTTCCAAAACACGCAATGTGCCCCCCTGTCAAGATGGGTAATATTGAATAGGAATTTACTTGTATTTCAGACGAAGTTGCTTTGCTAACATTGTGTTACTGTAGGCTGGTCGCCCAAAAAAACTCAAGTTTATGCCTGTACCTGCCGATAATGATTTCTGATCTCTTAACTTTTTGAAAGGCCGACCTTTTGCCGAGCTTGATGAAAAAGACGATTGTTTGATGGGGAAAGCATGAGCACCTTATTATTTCTGTTAGCTGCTATGCTGGCCTGCGCGCTGATTGCCGGATGGTTGATTTGGCGAAGCCTGCGGCTGCGAGCCCGGGTTTCGCACGACCGTTCATTTTCCGGTTCCACAACGCGCAAGCTGACTCCGGATGAGCGCATTGCCGTTGAAAATTATCTCGAGCGCTATTCACGCTCTCAGGAGCTGATCGGCCCTTCTGGCGCGAGTAATCCGCTCCCCAAGCTGATGCTGACGGCGCAAAGCAATACGGTTATCTCACTGACCCGGTCGATCACCCGCTACGGCCTCTCCGCCGATGATGCCAATAAATGGCGCTATTACCTCGATTCTGTTGAAGTCCATCTGCCGCCATTCTGGGAACAGTACATCACCAACGATAACGACGTGGAGCTTATCCGCACAAGCAGCATCCCGCTGGTGATTTCGCTCAATGGCAATACGCTACAAAACGATACGCTGGATACCCAGCAGTACGCCATTGAGGGCTACTCCGGCACCCGGGCATCAATCCGCGGTGAAGAAAGCGAGCAGATTGAGCTGCTGAATATCCGCCTGGAAACGCAGGAAGAGTACTCCCTCAGCCGCCCGGACGGCGTGCGTGAAGCGGCACTTATCTGCATAGCTTTCATCATGCTGTTCCTGAGCCTGGTGACGCCGACGGTGTTTCTCCCGTGGCTGCCTGGCGGTGCCGTCCTGCTGATTGCCGCCGGGATGTGGGGGCTTTTTGCGCCACCGGCAAAAACGGCATTGCGCGAAATCCACTGCCTGCGCGGCACGCCTAAGCGCTGGGGGCTGTTCGGTGAATCGAACCAGGAGCAGATGAACAATATCTCGCTCGGCATTATCGACCTGATTTATCCGCCGCACTGGCAGCCTTTTGTGACCCAGGACCTGGGGCAAAAAACCGATATTGATATCTACCTCGACCGCCACGTGGTGCGTCAGGGTCGTTTCCTGTCATTGCATGACGAAGTCCGTAACTTCCCGCTCCAGCACTGGGTGCGCAACCTGCTAATTTCCTCCGGGGCGCTGTTCGTCCTGATGATGATGACCATTTGGGTTCCGCTGGAAATGCCTATCAAACTTAGCGCTTCGTGGTTGAAGGGGGCTCAGTCCATCGAAGCGGTCAACGTACAGGACCTCGCAAAATACAAGCTGCAGGTTGGCGACACGTTAAGAGTTAAGGGGACAGGGATGTGCAATATCCACACCCCCGGCAGCTATAGCTCTCGCCAAAGTTTCCCGTTCACGCCATTCGACTGCTCGCAAATTATCTGGAATACCGCGCGCCCTCTACCGCTGCCAGAATCTGAAATCATGGATAAAGCGGTAGCCCTGACCAAAGCCGTCAGCGGGCAGCTCCACCCTCAGGGAGGAGAAGGCGACAGCAAGGTGAATCCACAGCTGGCCGATGCTATCCAGAAGTCAGGCATGGTTTTGCTGGATGATTTTGCCGGGATTGTGAAAAAGACTCAGGCGCTGTGTACCGCCGAAGAGGAGTGCGTGCGCCTTAAAAATGCGCTGGTAAACCTGGGCAATACTAAAGACTGGGATTCGCTCATAAGGCGGGCAGATTCAGGAAAACTGACCGGGGTAAATGTCCTGCTGCGACCGGTTAGCGCCGAGTCGCTGGATAATCTCGTCGCGACCTCAACCGCCCCTTTCTTTATTCGTGAAACTGCGCGCGCCGCACAGTCGCTGAACAGCCCGGCCCCCGGCGGCTACGTCATTATCAACGATGAAGGCGGCGATCTTGTGGACCAGCCGCTGCCGCCAATGTCGCTGTATGACTTCCCGGCTCAGGAACAGTGGACAGAGTTCCAGCGGCTGGCAGAAATGCTGCTGCAGACGCCGTTCCACGCCGAAGGCATCATTACCGGTATCTATACCGACGCCAACGGAACCCAGCACGTCACGCTGCACCGGATATCCGATACGCATAGCCTGTGGAGCTACATCAGTATTTCTCTGATTCTAATTGCGATGCTGGCCTGTGCTGCAATAAACGGTGTTCTGGCCATTATCCGCTATCGTCGCGCCAGCACGCGGCTGGCCGAAATTCAGCGCTATTACGACAGTTGCCTTAACCCTACGCTCACCCCGCCTTCACCGCTGAGGTAGCCGTTACGGGTAAACTTTGCGTACCGGGTTGTGCTACCCTGGTACGCTATTTTCCCCTCAATCGAGACTCAAGCTATGTCTGGTGCTATCGCCTGGCAGGATGTTGATACCCTGCTGCTGGATATGGACGGGACCCTGTTGGACCTGGCCTTTGATAACCATTTCTGGAAAAAACTGGTACCGGAAACCATCAGCCTCCAGCGCGGTATTCCGCTGCAGGAAGCGCATCAGCTGATTTCCCGCGAATACCACGCCGTGCAGCATACGCTAAACTGGTACTGTCTCGACTACTGGAGCGAACGCCTCGGGCTGGATATCTGTGCGATGACCACCGAGCAGGGGCCAAAGGCCGCGCTGCGTGAAGACACGGTGCCGTTTCTGGAGGCAGCAAAAGCCAGCGGCAAGCGCCGTATCCTGCTCACCAATGCGCACCCGCACAACCTGGCGGTAAAGCTTGAGCACACGGGTTTGGGCCA
Source organism: Alychna victa (assembly GCA_018250175.1). Lineage (NCBI taxonomy): Eukaryota > Metazoa > Arthropoda > Insecta > Lepidoptera > Hesperiidae > Alychna > Alychna victa. Next base: position 19,729 of record DWNI01000005.1, read on the forward strand.
GCACCTTGATTTATTGCTTTCCACCCACACATTTGGTTATCCAAAAGAAGATCAGCGTTTATGGCAGGCGGTAGCCGGACATACCGGACTCGACGCGGCCAGAACGGTATTTATCGACGACAGCGAAGCGATTCTTGATGCCGCAGCGACGTTTGGTATTCGCTACTGCTTCGGCGTCCTCAACCCGGATTCAGGCGAAGCGGAAAAAACGTTCGAGCGCCACCCCGGCCTTAGCGATTACCGCAGCCTGATCCCGTCGCTTTCCGTTTAAGGAGGCGTAATGAAAGAAAAAGCAGCCGAAGGCATACGCCTTGATAAATGGCTGTGGGCCGCTCGCTTTTACAAAACCCGTGCCGTGGCGCGGGAAATGATTGAAGGCGGAAAGGTGCACTACAACGGCCAGCGCAGCAAACCCAGCAAACTGGTTGAGCTGAACGCCGTTCTTACGCTGCGTCAGGGAAACGATGAACGCACCGTTACCGTACTTGCGGTTACCGAGCAGCGCAGACCGGCAACGGAAGCTACCCAGCTTTATGAAGAGACGGCGGAAAGTATCGCCAAACGGGAAAAAATGGCGCAGGCACGCAAAATGAACGCGCTGACCATGCCCCACCCCGATCGCCGCCCGGATAAAAAAGAGCGGCGGGATTTGATGAAATTTAAACACGGTGGCGAAGCGTAAATCCGCCCACCAGCAAGAGAGATGACGATGACTCAACACGACCAACTACACCGCTATCTGTTTGAAAACTACGCCGTGCGCGGCGAGCTGGTGACGGTTTCTGAAACCTGGCAACAGATCATGGAAAACCATGACTATCCGCAGCCGGTCAAAAATATCCTCGGCGAGCTGTTGGTTGCCACCAGCCTGCTGACCGCCACGCTGAAGTTTGACGGCGATATCACCGTTCAGCTTCAGGGCGATGGCCCAGTGACGCTGGCCGTGATCAACGGTAACAACAAACAGCAAATGCGCGGCGTAGCTCGCGTTCAGGGTGATATCCCGGCTGATGCGGCATTAAAAGACCTGGTCGGCAACGGTTATCTGGTTATTACTATTAGCCCAAGCGAAGGTGAACGCTATCAGGGCGTGGTAGGGCTGGAAGGGGATACCCTGGCCGCCTGCCTTGAAGATTACTTCATGCGTTCAGAGCAGCTGCCAACTCGCCTGTTTATTCGTACCGGTGAAGTGGAAGGCAAAGCGGCGGCAGGCGGCATGCTGCTGCAGGTGCTTCCTGCGCAGAACGCTCAGACCGACGACTTCAACCACCTGGCCACGCTGACCGAAACTATCAAAGCGGAAGAGCTGCTGACGCTGCCGGCGAACGACGTGTTATGGCGCCTCTATCACGAAGAAGAAGTCACGCTGTACGATCCGCAGGACGTAGAGTTCAAATGCACCTGTTCACGTGAACGCTGTGCCGATGCGCTGCGCACGCTGCCGGACGAAGAAGTGGACAGCATTCTGGCGGAAGACGGCGAGATCGACATGAACTGTGATTACTGCGGCAGCCACTATGCTTTTGATTCTATGGATATCATAGCAATCCGTAACAATGCCTCTCCGGCAGATCCGCAGGTTCACTAAGCTTGCGTCATTTGCTAAACGCCTCCAGCCTGGAGGCGTTTTTCTTTAGCGATAATAATCGACTTTGATCCGCTGCCCCTGAACCATTACGTCCTGCCATACCTTCGGCGCCGCCGTGAGTTTTCCTTCGGAAGCCGCCTGCTTTAAGGCCGCCATCATCTGGTTTTTATCCAGATCCCGGGCTTGCCCGATATCCTTCCAGCTGCCGCCAATTTTTCCGTAAACCTTGCAGTAATTCATTTCCGGCTGGCACAGCAGCCATTCATCCTGGCCATCGCCGTTAAGATCCATCCCGACAAGCAGGCACTTATCCTCATCGTCCAGGCACTCCCGCGCCTGGTAACTTTCATCTTTTACCATCGCCTGCCACCATGCGCTTTCCGGTACGCGCTTTTTGTCCGCCAGCACAATGCGCTGACGCAGCGACTCAACGGTAAGCTTCATCGTCGCCGTCCCGCCGCTTTTAGCATCGCTAAGCAGCATGGCGAGCTGCTTTTTACGTTCCGGACTCGCCACAAATGCCGGATCTTTTTGCAGTTCTCGCATTGCGTCATAGCCACGTCGACCCGACGATTGCAGCATGGTCACGCTCAGTTTCTCAGCCTTCAAAGTCCCGCTGTGATAACGCGCCATCTGGTTATTTACGCTGATGCGATAAGGATCCAAAAGCGGCGAGTTGACGGCAACCAGCAGAGCCAACGCCAGTAAAAGCACCGCACGGTTGATGCGGCCCGGTTGTAAAACGGCTTCCCGACGCTGACGAATTAGCGTCACGGCATAGCCGCAGGCCCAAACCAATACCGTCAGGGTGATAAGCGCTGCGTATACACGCGATGGCGTCCATCCGTATGACGAAACGCGTAGCCACAGCGCATAGCTCGCCAGCAGAGCGTAGACCGGCGACAGCAATAACGTCAGCTTAATCACTACGTCCAGCAAAACGGGATATGGCCGGGTTTCTCTTTCCGGGTGCCAGGCTACCGCAGCGGTAACCATCACCATCAGCGTCAGGGTGTTAAGCAACGCATTGCAGGAGACATGCTGTGAAATAGAACCTAGGCCAACCACCGGCAGCGTCGCCAGAAACATCAGCGAGATCAGCGACAATAGCGGCAGAAGGCCGGTCGCAAAAACGCTAAAGAAGTGTTTTACCGCGTTAATCGCCCGCAGCTGGTCGCGGCAAAGCGTCACGGCGAGCGCCGCCGCCGTACAGGTCGCAACCCAGGCAAACGCCGATGAATTAAAGAACAGACTGTCGAAGAAGGTGATATCCACCAGCTTGAATAACCCGGCCCACAGCGCCAGCACGCCCCAGAAAAAGAGCACCAGTAGCCCGGTCAGCAGCAGCGTAATACCGTTACGCCAGAGCTGGCCATAAAAGGCCTGCCAGCCTCCCCAGCCGCGGCTTGAAAGCAGGCGTCCCTGAAGCCAGGGCAGCGCCAAAAATAGCATCGCCACCAGAGAACACTGATATCCCAGCACGATATCATGGCGATCCCAGCTCTCCATTCCCTGGGTCGTCCAGTTAGCCCAGCCGCTCATCAGCGCCACAATCGGCAGCGGGAGAAGCACCAGTCCCCAAAGCCGCAGGTCATTGAAACGCACAGCGACAAGCGCCAGCGTCGTCGCCAGCACCACGGAAAGAGAACGAAGATACAGGGCCTGATTATCCCCCTGCAGCCATAAACTGCTTCCCCGACTGCCTTCGGTGAGATACAGCACCACGCCTAAAAGAAAACCCACCAGCAAAATGCCCCAGCGGGTTGCCTTAGGTAACGGTTCGGACACGAACATGGTAGTCATCCTTTATTAACTGATTTTGACTGAGTGTAACGGCGTGCTGCGACCTGCAAATGACGGTCTTGTTTCATCGCGTTGCGTATGAGAGCGCGTTCATTCACAAAGTTCTCCGTTATTATCCTAATTGTTAACATATTCGCCATATTTTCCACGAGAGGCAGTGAAATCCTGCCATACTCTGCCCCCGCTGCGGCATGCCCTAAGCATTTCCCCTGTTAAATTTAAGCAGGCGAGTAAATTTATGATAGTGGTCGCGGTTAACAACCCCTAAACAACCCTACAATATCAGGCAGTATAAATTGGCTAAGGAGCAGTGAAATGCGAGTTAAAGGCATAACCCCGCAAGATCTCAAGGCTTATGGCATTCATGACGTCAGCGAAGTCGTCTATAACCCCGATTACGATACCCTCTACCGCGAAGAGCTCGATCCAAAACTGGAAGGTTTCGAGCGCGGCGTGGTAACAACCTTAGGCGCCGTTTCCGTTGACACCGGGATCTTCACCGGCCGCTCTCCAAAAGATAAATACATCGTCCGCGATGCCACCACTCGCGATACCCTGTGGTGGTCAGACAACGGAAAAGGCAAAAACGACAATAAACCGCTTTCTGAAGAAACCTGGCGCGACCTGAAAGGCCTGGTGACGCAGCAGCTTTCCGGCAAACGTCTGTTCATCATCGACGCCTTCTGCGGCGCCAACGCCGATACCCGCCTTTCTGTCCGCTTTATTACCGAAGTCGCCTGGCAGGCTCACTTCGTTAAGAACATGTTTATTCGCCCGACGGACGAAGAGCTGGAAACGTTTGAACCCGATTTTGTGGTGATGAATGGCGCTAAATGTACCAACCAGAACTGGAAAGAACAGGGCCTGAATTCCGAGAACTTCGTGGCGTTTAACCTGACCGAACGCATGCAGCTTATCGGCGGCACCTGGTACGGCGGCGAGATGAAAAAAGGTATGTTCTCCATCATGAACTACCTGCTGCCGCTAAAGGGCATCGCTTCCATGCACTGTTCGGCAAACGTCGGTGAAAAAGGCGATGTGGCGGTGTTCTTCGGCCTGTCCGGCACCGGTAAAACAACGCTTTCCACCGATCCGAAACGCCGCCTGATTGGCGACGATGAGCACGGCTGGGACGACGACGGCGTATTCAACTTCGAAGGCGGCTGCTACGCCAAAACGATACGCCTGTCGGAAGAGGCCGAGCCTGACATTTATCACGCGATCCGCCGCGATGCGCTGCTGGAAAACGTCACCGTTCGTGCCGACGGCACTATCGACTTTGATGATGCCTCCAAAACGGAAAATACCCGCGTCTCATACCCGATTTACCATATCGAAAACATCGTTAAGCCGGTGTCGAAAGCGGGCCACGCAACAAAAGTTATCTTCCTGACCGCGGACGCCTTCGGCGTGCTGCCCCCGGTTTCACGCCTCACCGCAAACCAGACGCAGTACCACTTCCTGTCCGGCTTTACCGCTAAACTTGCGGGTACCGAGCGCGGCGTGACCGAGCCAACGCCAACCTTCTCCGCCTGCTTTGGCGCGGCGTTCCTGTCGCTGCACCCCACGCAGTATGCGGAGGTGCTCGTGAAGCGCATGCAGGCATCCGGCGCACAGGCTTACCTGGTGAATACCGGCTGGAACGGCACCGGCAAACGCATCTCGATTAAAGATACCCGCGCGATCATCGACGCTATCCTCGACGGCTCGCTGGACGACGCAGAAACCTTTACCCTGCCGATGTTTAACCTCGCAATCCCTACCTCGCTCGCGGGCGTTGATACACAAATTCTGGATCCGCGTAACACCTATGCGTCACCGGAGCAGTGGCAGGAAAAAGCGGAACAGCTGGCGAAGCTGTTTGTAGAAAACTTCGAGAAGTACACCGACACCCCTGCCGGTGCGGCGCTGGTAGAAGCCGGGCCTAAGCTGTAATCCCAAAGCTCAGGCGAAAAAAAACGAACCCTTCGGGGTTCGTAAGGCTGCAGACAACGTTCATTCAACAAAAAACTTGAACGTCGTTCTAATAAAAAAAGAATGATGTTCGCTGGTTTACCCCAAACGCCCGAAAACCACGTTTTTCGGGCGTTTGTCATCAATTTAACGAACCCTTCGGGGTTCGTTTTTTATTGGGCAAGGCTAGCTCAGTTTTCTCGATGGGCCACTACCCGGGGAATCGGCAGCGGCAGATAAGCTCTGATGCGCAGCCCGCCCCGCTCGCTTTTCCCGAGATCGAGCATCCCGTTATGGTTGTCGATAATTCGCTGCACGATGGCCAGGCCCAGTCCGGTACCGCTGGTACTGCGGGCGCTGTCGCCGCGAACAAACGGCTGGAACAGGTGCTGAAGCTGGTCAGGCTCAATGCCCGGGCCATCATCTTCCACCTGGAACCAGGCGCGGTTTAGCTCGCTGCCGCTGCTGACTTTGATCCAGCCATTGCCGTAGCGTGCCGCGTTCACCACCATATTCGCCACCGCACGCTTAATCGAGAGCGGATGAATATTGAGGCGGATCTCGCCGTCCTGTAGGTCAGTATCGATTTCTCGCTCGTAGCCGCTTTCAGCGGCAATCACCTCGCCGAGCACGCTATTCAGATCCGCCATTTCCAGCGGCATCTCCTGCCCGGTGCGCAGGTAGTCGATAAACTGCTCGATAATCGCATTACACTCTTCGATATCTTTGTTAATCGACTCGGCCAGATAGCCGTCTTCCTGCCCCATCATTTCGGTTGCCAGGCGAATACGCGTCAGCGGCGTGCGCAGGTCATGGCTTACGCCCGCCATCAGCAGCGTGCGGTCGTCGGCCAGCTGTTTTACGCCCGCGGCCATATGGTTAAAGGCCCGCGTCACCGACCGTACTTCCGAAGCACCATATTCGCGCAGCGGAGGAGGAATGATCCCTTTACCGACCTGCAGCGCGGCGTGCTCCAGGTCGACCAACGGTCGGTTTTGTATTCGAATAAAGAGCCACGCGCCGCCTATCGCCAACAACATTATCGCCAGCGTGTAGCGGAACAGCGGAGAAAAATCGCCCTGATGAATTTCGGTCAGCGGAACGCGCACCCAGATGTTCGGCGACAGCCAGGTCTTCAGCCACACGACCGGCGAGCTTTTATTCACCTCAACGCGCACTTCGGTCGGACCACCGAGCTGCTGCGCCATCTGCTGGCTCAGAAACTCGTAGTGCTGCGCCCAGCGCAGGCCAGCGTCTTCCGCCGCCTCGTTGGAGTACAGCGAAATGCCCAGCTCGCGGTAAATTTCTCGACGAAACGCAGGCGGCACCACAAGCTGGGTGCCGTCTTCAAGCTGCAGTTTGTCGGTCATCAGCATCCTGACTTCGTACGCCAGCACCTTATTAAACTGCTGCAGGCTCGGCAAAATCGCGAAGTTCAGAACGACAAGATAGGTCGTCACAAGGCTGACGAACAGCAAGGTGACGATCAGCAACAGCGTACGGGCAAACGAGCTTCTTGGTGAGAAGCGGACTCGCCTCATGCCTTAGAACCGTCCGGGACAAAGACGTAGCCAAGACCCCAAACGGTCTGGATATAACGCGGATGCGCCGGGTCCTCTTCCACCATGCGGCGCAGGCGGGAGATCTGTACGTCGATAGAACGCTCCATCGCGGAGTATTCACGACCGCGGGCCAGGTTCATCAGCTTATCGCGGGAAAGCGGCTCACGCGGGTGGCTCACCAGCGCCTTCAGCACCGCAAACTCGCCGCTGGTTAACGGCATTGGCTCGTCTTCGCGGAACATTTCGCGGGTGCCGAGGTTCAGCTTGAACTTGCCAAACGCGATTACGGCCTCTTCCTGAGACGGCGCACCCGGCAGTTCGTTAGCCTGGCGACGCAGTACGGCACGAATACGGGCCAGCAGTTCACGTGGGTTAAACGGCTTAGGAATATAGTCATCCGCGCCGATTTCCAGACCGACGATACGGTCAACCTCTTCACCCTTCGCGGTCACCATGATGATCGGCATTGGGTTACTCTGGCTACGCAGACGGCGGCAAATAGAAAGACCGTCTTCGCCCGGCAGCATAAGATCCAGCACCATCAGGTGGAAGGATTCACGGGTCAGAAGACGATCCATTTGTTCGGCGTTGGCGACGCTGCGAACCTGGAAGCCCTGCTCGGTGAGATAACGCTCTAACAGCGCGCGCAGGCGCATGTCGTCATCGACCACCAGAATTTTATAGTTCTCTTGCATCGTTTGTACTCCCAAAGGCTCGAACAGTTGAGTGTGTATTCTTAAAAAACTGCGCTAATACAACCAGTCAATTCTGGTATACATTCTAGTCGAAATTGTTACAAAGCATATTAAACAGTCGGTTATCAACGTTTTAAATCAAAATTTGGTGACTTGCTTCCCAAAATGCGCCGGTTGCATTCTTCATTGAGCATCGGTTTAAATCACACTCTGATTTTACAGGCAGCAGGGCAGAAAGATGAAAACGCCGTTAATCACCCGTGAAGGCTACGAAAAGCTCAAAAAGGAGCTGGATTATTTGTGGCGTGAAGAGCGCCCTGAGGTCACCAAAAAAGTGACCTGGGCCGCCAGCCTCGGCGATCGTAGCGAAAACGCCGACTACCAGTACAACAAAAAGCGCCTGCGCGAAATTGACCGCCGGGTTCGCTACATCACCAAATCGCTGGAGCGGCTCAAAATTGTCGATTACTCGCCGCAGCAGGAAGGCAAAGTCTTCTTTGGCGCGTGGGTCGAAATCGAAAACGATGACGGCGATCTGCTGCGTTTTCGCATCGTTGGCTACGACGAAATCTTTGGCCGCAGGGACTACATTTCTATCGACTCGCCGATGGCGCGAGCGCTGCTCAAAAAAGAGGTGGGCGATTTAGCCGTAGTGCAAACGCCGGCGGGAGAAGCGCAGTGGTACGTCAATGAAATTGAGTATCCTAAACCTGAATAATGCGCACAGAAGTGTCTGAAACCCACTATCCGCGGGTCGATGGCTGGTATTTTCATGCCCCGATCCGTATAACTGTTTGCTGAATTTTCCGTACTACACAGATGAAAAAGCCATGATGAATGATTCGCTTTGCCGCATTATTGCGGGTGAGCTTCAGGCCAGAAACGAACAGGTAGAAGCTGCCGTTCGCCTGCTGGATGAAGGGAATACCGTGCCGTTTATCGCACGTTATCGTAAGGAAGTCACCGGCGGTCTGGATGACACGCAACTGCGTCAACTGGAGACTCGTCTTAGCTACCTGCGCGAGCTGGAAGAGCGCCGCCAGACCATCCTCAAATCCATTGCCGACCAGGGCAAACTGAGCGACGAACTTGCCGGTGCTATCAACGGCACGCTGAGCAAAACTGAACTCGAAGATCTTTACCTGCCGTATAAACCCAAGCGCCGCACTCGCGGGCAAATCGCCATTGAAGCAGGCCTTGAGCCGCTGGCTGATTTGCTGTGGAACGAGCCTTCACACCATCCGGAACAGGAAGCCGCGCGCTTCGTGGACGCAGACAAAGGCGTCGCCGATACCAAAGCCGCGCTGGACGGCGCACGCTACATCCTGATGGAACGTTTCGCCGAAGACGCCGCGCTGCTGGCCAAAGTTCGCGACTATCTGTGGAAAAATGCTCACCTGGTCTCGGCCGTTGTAAGCGGTAAAGAGGACGAAGGCGCGAAATTCCGTGACTACTTCGCCCACCACGAAGCCATTGCGACCGTTCCTTCACACCGCGCATTGGCCATGTTCCGCGGGCGCAACGAAGGTATTTTACAGCTGTCCTTAAATGCCGATCCGCAGTTTGATGAACCGCCGCGTGAAAGCTATTGCGAACAGCTGATTATCAGCCATCTCAGTCTGCGTCTGAACAATGCCCCAGCCGACAGCTGGCGCAAGGCCGTGGTGAGCTGGACCTGGCGCATCAAGGTGCTTATGCACCTTGAAACCGAGCTGATGGGCACCGTACGCGAACGCGCGGAAGACGAAGCGATAAACGTCTTCGCCCGTAACCTTCATGACCTGCTGATGGCCGCCCCGGCAGGCCTGCGAGCCACAATGGGTCTCGATCCAGGCCTGCGTACAGGCGTAAAAGTCGCGGTTGTTGACGCCACCGGCAAGCTGGTCGCCACCGAGACTATTTACCCGCATACCGGCCAGGCGGCAAAAGCCGCCATCGCCGTTGCCGCGCTTTGCGAGAAGCACAACGTCGAGCTGGTTGCTATCGGCAACGGTACGGCTTCCCGCGAAACCGAGCGCTTCTTCCTGGATGTGCAAAAGCAGTTCCCGAAAGTCACCGCGCAGAAGGTTATCGTCAGCGAAGCCGGGGCATCCGTCTATTCGGCCTCCGAGCTGGCGGCGCTGGAGTTCCCGGACCTCGACGTCTCCATCCGTGGTGCCGTCTCCATCGCCCGCCGCCTGCAGGATCCGCTGGCCGAGCTGGTGAAAATCGATCCTAAATCTATCGGCGTTGGCCAGTATCAGCACGATGTCAGCCAGACCCAGCTAGCGAAGAAGCTGGATGCGGTAGTCGAAGACTGCGTAAACGCCGTTGGCGTGGACCTGAACACCGCCTCCGTACCGCTGCTGACCCGCGTTGCCGGCCTGACCCGCATGATGGCGCAGAACATCGTCACCTGGCGCGACGAAAACGGCCGCTTCCAGAATCGTCAGCAACTGCTCAAAGTGAGCCGCCTGGGGCCGAAAGCCTTCGAGCAGTGTGCGGGCTTCCTGCGCATCAACCACGGCGATAACCCGCTGGATGCCTCTACCGTTCACCCGGAAGCATATCCGGTGGTCGAACGCATCCTCGCTGCAACCCAGCAGGCGCTGCAGAATCTGATGGGCAATAGCAGCGAACTGCGCGACCTCAAAGCCAGTCAGTTCACCGATGAGCGTTTCGGCGTCCCTACCGTAACGGACATTATCAAAGAGCTGGAAAAACCGGGTCGCGACCCACGCCCTGAGTTTAAAACTGCGCAGTTTGCCGAAGGCGTTGAAACCATGAACGACCTGACGCCGGGCATGGTACTGGAAGGTGCGGTGACCAACGTCACCAACTTCGGTGCTTTTGTGGATATCGGCGTGCATCAGGATGGGCTGGTGCATATCTCGTCTCTGTCGGACAAGTTTATCGACGATCCGCATAAGGTGGTGAAAGCGGGCGATATCGTGAAGGTCAAAGTGCTTGAAGTTGACCTGCAGCGCAAACGCATTGCCTTAACTATGCGTCTCGACGAACAGCCGGGTGAAAGCGGCAGCCGTCGCGGCAGCGGCGGTAACGCCCCTCGCGAGCAAAAAGGCAGGCCGGCGGCGCAGCAAAAGCCTCGCGGGCGCGATAACGCCAGCGGTGGAAATAGCGCCATGATGGATGCTCTGGCCGCAGCAATGGGCAAAAAGCGTTAATTGTCTTTCCTCTCCCTGCGGGGAGAGGATTTATTTTCTCACCGACCCGCCAGAAGCAAAAAAATAACCTAATTTTGATTCAAATCAATTTTCAATATTTACCCCACCGTGAAACCAGTAATTATCACTCCTGTAACATCGTTAATATCGAAATAACACGCACTGCTCACTGAAATTGATTATTTTCTATATTTTTCATCAAATTAAAGAACCGTCGTCTTCAGCATCGCCAATATCTCGCCATTACCTGCCGAAGAAAAACACGTATTTTGGTTAAATTTGGTAATAAAAATATATATTGTCGGCGTTAACCATTCTCATTATCATTGTGTTGAACGATATTTCTTCTCTTTCTTCCGATAGCGTAATCAGCTTCTATCTTGCGCATCGCTCGCGGATAAAGCCTTCATTCAGTCAGCGTCAATGCAGAGCCCAGCTCTAAGTAGGTCCTATGCAATTCATACCGAATAGCGCGTGGAAAATTACCGGCTTCGCCAATGAAATCAGTCCGGCTTATCGCCAGAAATTATTGTCTCTCGGCATGCTGCCGGGATCTTCATTCAGCGTCGTTCGCGTGGCGCCTCTCGGCGACCCTATTCATATCGAAACTCGCCGCGTAAGCCTGGTGCTGCGTAAAAAAGATCTCGCGCTGGTGAATATCGAAGCTGTTGTTTAACGGCGGGTGAGCGTACGCGCTTTTTTGCAAACTCAACGAAGTCCACGAACAAAATGAAAAACTTAACCATAGGTTTAATCGGCAACCCTAACTCGGGCAAAACCACGTTATTTAATCAGCTGACGGGTGCCCGCCAGCGCGTGGGGAACTGGGCTGGCGTTACCGTAGAACGCAAAGAAGGTCAGTTTTCCACGCTTGAGCACCAGGTGACTCTGGTTGATTTACCCGGCACCTATTCGCTCACCACCATTTCGTCGCAGACTTCGCTCGATGAGCAAATCGCCTGTCATTACATCCTCAGCGGCGACGCCGACCTGCTCATCAACGTGGTGGATGCCTCTAACCTTGAGCGCAACCTCTACCTGACGCTGCAACTGCTGGAGCTGGGCATTCCGTGCGTGGTTGCATTGAATATGCTGGATATTGCCGAGAAGCAGGCTATTCGTATCGACATCGACGCGCTCGCCGCTCGCCTTGGCTGCCCGGTCGTGCCGCTGGTGTCCACCCGCGGACGCGGCATTGAAAGCCTGAAGCTGGCCATCGACCGCAAACAGCCCAACCAGAAAAGCGAGCTGGTACATTACCCGCAGGTGCTACTGCAGGAAGCCGACGCGCTGGCCCTGGATATGCCGCAGGACATGCCGTTGAATCAGCGCCGCTGGCTGGCGCTACAGATGCTGGAAGGTGACATCTACAGCCTGGCTTACGCGGGCAATGCCACAGACAAACTTGACGCCGCCCGCGCCCGACTCGCGGAAACCGTAGACGATCCTGCCCTGCTGATTGCCGATGCCCGCTATCAAAGCATCGCTTCCGTCTGCGATGCGGTGAGCAACAGCATGACCGCAGAGCCGAACCACCTAACGGTGGCGATGGATAAAATCATCCTCAACCGCTACCTCGGCCTGCCTATCTTTATGCTGGTGATGTACCTGATGTTCCTGCTGGCGATTAACATCGGCGGGGCGCTGCAGCCTATTTTTGACGCCGGCTCAGTGGCGATATTTATTCACGGCATTCAGTGGATTGGCTATACGCTGCACTTCCCCGACTGGCTGACCATCTTCCTGGCCCAGGGCATCGGTGGCGGGATCAACACCGTGCTGCCGCTGGTTCCACAAATCGGCATGATGTATCTGTTCCTGTCGTTCCTCGAAGACTCAGGCTACATGGCTCGCGCGGCATTCGTGATGGACCGCCTGATGCAGTCCCTCGGACTACCGGGTAAATCCTTTGTACCGCTGATCGTCGGCTTCGGCTGCAACGTACCTTCGGTGATGGGCGCCCGTACCCTCGATGCGCCACGCGAAAGGCTGATGACCATCATGATGGCGCCGTTTATGTCCTGCGGCGCACGCCTGGCGATTTTCGCGGTGTTTGCCGCCGCGTTCTTCGGCCAGCAGGGCGCGCTTGTGGTGTTCTCGCTTTACATCCTCGGCATCGTAATGGCCATTCTTACCGGCCTGATGCTGAAGCACACCATTATGCGCGGCGAAGCTTCACCGTTCGTGATGGAGCTGCCGGTTTACCACGTTCCTCATCTCAAAAGCCTGCTTTTGCAGACCTGGCAGCGCCTGAAAGGCTTCGTGCTGCGCGCCGGTAAAGTGATCGTGATTGTGAGTATTTTCATCGGCGCACTGAACAGCTTCTCCTTTAGCGGCAAGGCGGTAAATAACATTAATGACTCCGCCCTGGCCTCCGTCAGCCGCGTGCTGACGCCATTGCTTAAGCCGATTGGCGTCCACGACGACAACTGGCAGGCTACCGTCGGGCTGTTTACCGGCGCGATGGCAAAAGAGGTGGTGGTCGGCACGCTGAATACCCTTTATACCGCCGAAGATATTCACAACGAGGAGTTTGATGCCGCAAGCTTTAACCTGCTCGATGAGCTGGGCGCCGCCGCCGATGAAACCTGGCAGGGGCTGAAAAACACCTTTAGCCTGAGCGTGCTGGCGAACCCCATTGAGGCAAGCAAAGGCGACGGCGAAATGTCCTCCGGGCCGATGGGCGTCATGAGCAGCAAGTTTGGCAGCGAAGCCGCCGCCTACAGCTATCTCATTTTCGTTCTGCTCTATATTCCGTGCATCTCGGTGATGGGCGCGATTGCCCGCGAATCCAGCCGGGGCTGGATGACATTCTCGGTACTCTGGGGGCTGAACATCGCTTACTCGCTCTCTACGCTGTACTATCAAAGCGTCACCTTCAGCGAGCATCCGCAGTTCAGCCTGGTCTGTATTTTGACGGTCGTGCTGTTCAACGTGCTGCTGCTTGGCGGGCTTCGCCGGGCAAGAAGCCGCGTGGACGTCTCGCTGCTGGCAACAAGAAAAACGCCGTCGTCATGCTGTCAGAGTAGCACCGGCGACTGTCACTAAGGAGCAGCCTGTGGCAAGCCTGATTGATATCCGTAACGTCCTGGCGCTTCAGGGACGCCTCGAAGCGAAGCAGATAAGCCAGCAGCTTGCTACACCTCTGCCGCTGGTGGCTGCAATGCTCGATCGCCTGGAAGCGATGGGCAAAGCAATGCGTATCAGTGAAGACCCCAGCAGCTGCCTCACGGGGAGCTGCAAAAGCTGCCCGGAAGGGAAACAGTGCGTACGGGAACTTTGGGCACTACGGTAAAAGAAAAGGCGGGTTATTCCCGCCTTGCTTCATCAAATGCGTGTTACTTCGCTATCTTGTAAACATCAGCGGTAGCGCGAACGTTTTTGGTATATTTCTCAGCGCTGGTCACCACGTAGTAGTCACCCCCCAGCTTATCGGCTTTCTTAACCAGATCGCGCTTCGCATCCATCGGTGCGGAAGTTTTATCCGTTACGATGGTGCCGATCTTCGTTAATTTCATGCCAGCCACTTTGTCTTTCTCAAGTTCTTTTGCCGCAAAAGCGCCAAAGGAAACAGCACCAACCAACAATCCAGTAACAATGCCTGTTATCAATTTCATAGCCAGTACTCTCCGTAGGTATCTGCTTATTTTAGTAACCGGGGTTCACCCCGCAATGGTTTAATTATTCACCCTTCGCAAGGTGAATAATTGAGTATTGGCACAAAATGCTTTTTTCGCCACAGATGAACAACTTACTGCCTCAGGCGTTGTTCCCACTCCCGCACCGCCAGGCAAAACGCCACCGGATGCGAGATAAACGGCGCGTGTGCGGCTTTGTCGAAAATAAGCGATTGGGAGTGTGGCCACTGCGCATCAAGCAGGGGAACCACTTTACGTGGAACAAGCCCGTCCAGTCGGCCATACAGGCGTAAATGCGGGACAACTGATTCTGCAAGACCCGCACGCAGGTCGGCGGTTCTCAGGATCTCAAGGCCACCGTTGAGTACCTCAACGTCCGGCATTGGCTGTTCCAGCACAACGGACTTCAGCAGGCGAGCATCCTGACGCGCCGTTTCCGTGCCCAGGGTTTGCAGCGCCAAAAAGCGCTCAACGGTGCGCTGAAAGTCTTCGCTTAGCTGCTGCTGGAAACCGGCCAGCACGTCGGGTTTAATGCCCGGCCATTCTTCTGCGGCGGTAAAACAAGGTGAAGAAGCCACCGTCACCAACCCCTTTACGCGCTCGGGACTGACGAGCGCTGCCCGGCTAGCAACCAGCCCACCGAGACTCCAGCCAAGCCAGATGGCCCGCTCCGGTGCCTTTGCCAGCACAATGTCGGCCATTTGCTCCAGCATCAGTGAGCCAAATCCTTTGCTCCGGCCATATCCCGGCAGATCGACCAGGTGCAGCCGAAAATGCGAGCCGAGTTCTGCTTCTATGTTGTGCCATACCCCGGCGTTCAGCCCCCATCCGTGCAGCAGCACAAGATCGTTTTTCCCTTCACCTTTTGTTTGCCACCACAGCTCGCTCATCAGTTACCGTTCTCATTTTCATCAGCAAGGAGAACGCTATGCTAACAATCCCTGGGCGCTGTTGGCTATGCCGGTTACCGCTTGCCTGCCCGGCATGGGGCATTTGCTCATGCTGTACCGCTTCGCTCACTCAGCCGCAATCCTGCTGTTCCCGGTGTGGCTTGCCCGCCTTAAGCGGGAATTTACCCTGCGGCCGCTGCCTGCAGCGAATACCCGAGTGGGACAAAATTACCTATGTGACAGATTATCTGCCGCCGCTAAGTACGCTGATTCATCATCTCAAATTTACCGATACACCCTCGCTCGCGCCTGCCCTGGCCCGCCTTTTACTGCTGCGCATCCTGGCGGCCAGGCGTGAGGGGCGGATTCATTTGCCCGAGACCATTTTGAACGTACCGCTGCACCATGCCAGAGCGTGGCGGCGCGGCTACAACCAAAGCGCACTTATTGCTACTCCACTGGCCCGCTGGCTGGGCTGCAAACATTTACCTTTTGCTATCAAACGCATACGTTCATCTCCTGCCCAGCACACGCTGACGGCCAAAGAGCGAAAGAGGAATTTGAAAGGCATCTTTAGGGTTGAAATTCCGGTGGCGGGTCGCCATATGGCTATTGTGGATGATGTCGTAACGACGGGTAGTACTGTTGCGGAAATAGCGCGATTGCTGAAGAAGCAGGGCGCGGCGACTGTCCAGGTATGGTGCCTGTGTCGAACCTTGTAGACCCTCGACGATGGGCGTATTATAACCGACTAAAATAGTCAACTATTGAGCAATCGTTATGATCCGTATTTCCGATGCTGCACAATCCCACTTTGCCAAACTGCTGGCAAATCAGGAAGAAGGGACGCAAATCCGCGTATTCGTAATCAATCCTGGCACCCCGAATGCGGAGTGTGGTGTGTCTTATTGTCCGCCGGATGCGGTTGAAGCGACCGACACGGCGCTGCCGTTTGAGCAGTTAACCGCTTATGTCGATGAGCTGAGCGCCCCTTACCTCGATGACGCCGAAATCGACTTCGTTACCGATCAGCTCGGCTCCCAACTGACGCTGAAAGCGCCTAACGCGAAAATGCGTAAAGTGTCCGACGATGCACCGCTGATGGAGCGCGTTGAGTACATGCTACAGGCTACCGTTAACCCACAGCTGGCTGGCCACGGCGGTCGCGTGACGCTGATGGAAATTACTGAAGAAGGCTTTGCCATTCTGCAATTCGGCGGCGGCTGTAACGGTTGTTCTATGGTGGACGTGACGCTGAAAGAAGGGATCGAGAAACAGCTGCTGGCTGAGTTCCCCGAGCTGAAAGGCGTTCGTGACCTGACCGAGCACCAGCGCGGTGAGCACTCTTACTATTAGTTTGCCCCTCCCCCTCTCCCTAAAAGGGAGAGGGAATAGACCGAACGTGAGACGAAACTACGGCTTCTTACGCCGCTTATCCAAATCCTTCAGCAACTTATTCACCCGTTCATCGGCAAACATCGCTTCCAGAGAGACGGTTAGTTTGCGCCGCCAGTTTTTATACTGGTCGCTGGTCCCAGGAATATTCACCGGCTCGGCCATATCCAGCCAGTCCTCCGGCTGCAGCCCCAGCAGTGCGCTATGGCTGTCGGCAATATAGCACTGCATCCCGCGGTTGAGCGTATCGGTCATCGTCATTAATGCCGCTTTATGCCCTGCCCGCTTCGGCAAGCAGCCATATTTATGCAACCCCTCCAGCAGGCCCTGCTTAGCACGTTCGCGGTCTTCATACAGCCCCGCCAGCACCTCTTCATCCGGGTAAAGCCCCAGCGTTTTTCCCAGCGTTAAATCGCCGCTATTCCAATAGCCCCGCAGCGTGGGCAAGTCGTGGGTCGTGGCGACCGCCATCGACTGCCGCGGCCACGAATCCGGAGCCTTAAACTGCTTCTCACCGTCGTGCTCGAAATACAGCACTTTGTAAGAGTAAACGCCGCTGTCCCGAAGCTTGCCGACTATCTCAACCGGCACCGTCCCCAGATCTTCGCCGATCACCATACAGCGATGACGCTGGCTTTCAAGCGCAAGAATAGACAGCAAATCGTCGACCGGGTAATGGACATAAGCCCCCTTATCCGCCGTTTCGCCGTAGGGGATCCACCACAGCCGCAGCATCGACATAACGTGGTCAATGCGCAGCGCGCCGCAGTGGGTCATATTGGCGCGCAGCAGCTCGATAAAAGGCTGATAAGCGCGAGCGACGATAACATGGGGATCCATCGGCGGCAGCCCCCAGTTTTGCCCCAGCGGACCGAGAATGTCCGGCGGGGCACCGACAGAGGCCTTCAGGCAGTAGAGTTCACGGTCGCACCAGGTCTCAGACCCGCCTTCCGCGACGCCAACCGCGAGATCGCGATAGAGGCCAATCGGCATCTCCTCACGCTGGCTGGCATCCCAGCACGCCTTAAACTGACCCCAGGCGAGATACTGCAGCCAAAGCCAGAAGTTAACCTCATCACGCTGCTGCTCACAGAAGCGTTTGACCTCAGGGCTGTGGGCATCTCTATACCCTTCAGGCCACACCGGCCAGCCCCAGCGGCCAGCATCTTCGCTAACCTGACTGGCATGTAGCGCGTCATAGGCGGCCTGGTAGAAAAGCCCTTCACCGCCTTCAGCGACGAAGCGGTCAAACTCGACAACCTGCTCATCGCTGGCTTTACGCAGAGAGAATTGCTGCCACGCCAGGCGCAGCGCCGCAACTTTAAGGGCGGTGACGGTGGAATAATCCACCCATTCAGCGTCTCTCGCCGCTTTTAGCTGTTTCTGCACGGTGGATTTTTGCCACCACGCCTGCGCCGCTTTGCTGCTCTGAAAGTCCTCCACCGCATTTACGTCAACGTAGATGATATTCAGCCAGCGGCGCGACGAGGGGCTATACGGGCTGGCGCTTTCCGGGTTCGCAGGATACAGCGAATGAATTGGGTTGAGGCCGATAAACGCCCCGCCACGTTTTGCCACATCCGCCAGCATCCGCTTCAGGTCGCCAAAGTCGCCGATGCCCCAGTTCGCCTCCGAGCGCAGCGTATAAAGCTGCACGCACGCGCCCCACAGTTTTTTGCCCTGCAGTAAAGCGACCGGTTCATAGCAGCGCGGCGGCGCGACAATAATCCGGCTTGCCCAGCTTTGTTTTTGCTGGGTCACCACCAGAGAGTGATACCCCTCAGGCAGCTTAGTCGGCAGCGCGAGCTTCTTCCCGGCGGCGGCATGCCCGTGATGGACATATCCCTCTTCGGTGGTCAGCTGCCAGCTAAATTCCCCTTCACCTTCCAGCGCCAGAGACATCTTCTGCCCGGCGGTGAAAACCTTTACGCCGGGCACCGGCGTGGACACCGGCTTCGCCACGGCGGTGCGGTTCATGGCCTCCAGCAGACGTAGCTTTGTCTCGGCAGGAATAGCCTGCGGTTTGCCGTGGGCGTTGATGTAGTTCGGGCTGATACCGGCCGCCAGGACGGCACTATCAAGACGTTTACGTTCCATGGCGCTCCCTTAGCGTTTTGCCTGCCAGATACGTTGCTGATAATCTCGAATCGAACGATCGGAGCTGAACATGCCGCAGCGGGCGCTGTTCAGAATAGCCGCGCGCGTCCAGGCTTCCTGGTCGAGATAAAGCTCGTCGGCCAGCTTCTGCGCTTGCACATAAGCGGTAAAGTCAGCCATCAGCAAATACGGGTCACCGCCCTCTTTGCCGATGCTGTGCAGCATCTGGTCAAAGGCGTGCTTATCGCCCTCGCTGTATTTACCCTGCTCCAGCTCTTTGAGGATAGCATCCAGCACTTTGTCTTTTTTGCGCCATTTCACCGGATCATAGCCTTTGGCTTTCAGAGCCTTAACCTGCTCGACGGTGTGGCCAAAAATAAAGATATTCTCTTCACCCACTTTCTCGGCGATTTCAACGTTGGCGCCGTCAAGCGTGCCCACCGTCAGCGCACCGTTCAGCGCCAGCTTCATGTTGCCTGTGCCAGAGGCCTCTTTGCCCGCGGTCGAAATCTGCTCGGAGATATCGGCCGCCGGGATCATAATCTCCGCCGCAGACACGCAGTAGTCCGGCAGGAAAACGACCTTCAGCTTATCGCCCACCAGCGGATCGTTATTGATCGCCTCGGCCACCTTATTGATCGCAAAGATAATATTTTTTGCCAGGTAATACCCTGGTGCCGCCTTCGCGCCAAACAGGTAAACGCGCGGTACACGGTCCACTTTCGGATTTTCGCGGATATCTTTGTACTGCGCCAGGATATGCAGCAGGTTGAGATGCTGACGTTTATACTCGTGCAGACGCTTGATTTGCACATCGAACAGCGCATCCGGGCTAATCACAATGCCGGTACGAGCCTTCACAAAGGCCGCCAGCTTTACTTTGTTCTCATATTTAATTTCGCGCCAGGTCTGGCGGAATTTGGCGCTATCGGCGTGCTTTTCCAGCCCTTCCAGCACATCAAGATTGTTTGCCCACTCTTTTTTCAGCGTCTTGTCGAATAGCGCGGCAAGCGCGGGATTGCACTGTTTGATCCAGCGGCGCGGCGTAATACCGTTGGTGACGTTATGGAATTTGTTCGGCCACAGCTGGTGGTATTCCGGGAACAGATCTTTGACCACCAGCTCAGAGTGCAGCGCGGCAACGCCGTTAACCGCAAAGCCTCCCACCACGCACAGATTTGCCATCCGCACCTGCTTATTGTGGACCACGGCGAGCTTCGCCCAAACCGCTTCGTCACCTGGCCAGGTTTTGTCGACCAGCACCTTAAAACGCTTGTTGATTTCATTGATAATTTGCATATGGCGCGGCAAAAGCGCCTTAACCAGCTTCTCGTCCCAGCACTCTAACGCTTCCGGCATCAGGGTGTGGTTGGTGTAGGCGAAGGTTTTGCTGGTAATAGCCCAAGCGTCATCCCAGCTAAGCTGGCGCTCATCAATCAGCACGCGAAGCAGTTCAGGGATTGCGATGGTTGGATGGGTATCGTTGAGCTGGATCACTTCGTAATCCGGCAGCCCGGAGAGCTTGCGGCCCGCCAGATGATGACGACGCAGAATGTCCGCCACCGAGCAGGCGCACTGGAAATATTGCTGCATCAGGCGCAGCTTTTTGCCGTTCAAATGGTTGTCGTTCGGGTAGAGCACCTTGGTCAGCTTCTCGGCATCGATACCCTGCTGTTCGGCTTTCAGGAATTCGCCGTCATTAAATTTCGTCAGGTCAAACGGATGAGCATGCTTTGCCTGCCACAGACGCAGCGGCTGCGCCACGCCATTTCGGTAGCCCAGCACCGGTAAATCCCACGCTTCGCCCTGGAAAATAAAGGCAGGCTCCCAGCGCTGGTTTTTCCCGCTCTTCACCACCTTCCCGCCGATTCCTACCTGCACATCCAGCGCGCTGTTGTGGCGGAACCACGGGTAGCTGCCGCGCTGCCAGTCATCCGGGGCTTCCATCTGTTTGCCGTCCTTAAAAGACTGGCGGAACAGGCCGTACTGATAATTCAGGCCATAGCCAATCGCCGACTGCCCGACGGTAGCCATCGAGTCCAGGAAGCAGGCCGCCAGCCGCCCCAGGCCACCGTTTCCTAATGCCGGGTCCGTCTCTTCTTCGAGCAAATCCGTGAGGTTAATCTGGTAACCCTTCAGGACGTCGCTCACCTCAGAGAACCAGCCAAGATTAAGCAAGTTATTCCCGGTCAGGCGACCAATCAGAAACTCCATAGAGATGTAGTTTACGTGGCGCTGCCGTTTAGACTCAGGCTTTGCGGCTGGCTGAGCCGCTAAAAGCTCAGCCAGTGCGCCGCTAACCGCGTGCCACCACTGATGCTGGGTCATTTCGCTGGCATCATGAAGTCCGTAACGCTGCCACTGGCGCGTCAGAGCGGACTGGAACTGTTCTTTGCTAAAGATCGGCTGTGACATAGGAAATCGGTCCTGTAATGTTCGAAAATCATTACCCGTTAGTGTGCCGGGCAGCCTGGTGGACTTCCTCATCCCGGCGCGGATTAGGCGGGGAGGAGTAGCGAGGATGAGCGAAAAATGTGATCTCTGCCACCCGCCGCGGCGATGTAACGGGTTTCAGTCGCGCTGGCGCAAGGAGTGAGCAATCGTATTCATGAAAAAAATGGAACTGTGACAGGGTGCAACTTACCGAGCACGGAAAGTTCAACAACCTTGCAATAAAAGACATTCTGGCAGACCTTATCCGTAAGCATTAATTACGAAGCGTAAAAAAAATCGCATCCTTGAACATTTCCCTCCACGATTCCCTCTGCAACGCGGTCATTCCGCCCTGCGGCGCGAAAAGTCTCGGGGAAATTTTTACACAGTGAAGTGATCAACTATGTTAATCCCATCCAAATTAAGTCGCCCTATTCGGCTGGAAAACACTGTGGTTCGCGACCGCCTGTTGGTGAAGCTTTCGACTGCCGCCAACTACCGCCTGGCGCTGATCGCCAGCCCTGCCGGTTATGGTAAAACGACCCTGGTCTCACAGTGGGCGGCCGGGCGAAAAGAGCTGGGCTGGTACTCCCTTGATGAAGGCGATAACCAGCAGGAACGCTTTGCCAGCTACCTGATTGCTGCCGTGCAGCACGCCACCGCTGGTCACTGCCTGAGTAGCGAAATCATGGCGCAAAAACGGCAATATGCCAGCCTGTCCTCGCTCTTTTCCCAACTTTTCATCGAGCTGGCGGGATGGGATAAACCGTTATATCTGGTGATAGATGACTACCACCTGATTGCCAACCCGGTGATTCATGAAGCGATGCGCTTTTTCATTCGCCACCAGCCGGAAAACCTGACGCTGGTGATCCTGTCGCGCAATCTGCCGCAGCTTGGCATTGCTAACCTCCGCGTGCGCGACCAGCTGCTGGAAATTGGCAGCCAGCAGCTCGCCTTCACGCATCAGGAAGCCAAACAATTCTTTGATAACCGCCTGGCAACGCCTATCGAGCAGGCAGACAGCAGCCGCCTTTGTGATGACGTTGCTGGCTGGGTGACCGCGCTGCAGCTAATAGCCCTGTCTGCTCGCCAGAGCAATACTCCGGCTCAGCATTCCGCACGCCGCCTGTCGGGCATTAACGCCAGCCATCTTTCAGACTACCTGGTAGATGAAGTGCTGAATAACGTTGATGCCGATACACGCAATTTCCTGCTCAGAAGTTCTATCCTGCGCTCGATGAATGACGCGCTGATAGTCCAGGTGACCGGCGAAGAAAACGGCCAGATGCGGCTCGAAGAGACCGAGCGCCAGGGCCTGTTCCTGCAGCGCATGGACGACTCCGGCGAATGGTTCTGCTTCCACCCGCTGTTTGGCAGCTTCCTTCGTCAACGTTGTCAGTGGGAGCTGGCCGCAGAGCTGCCGGAAATTCATCGTGCCGCGGCCGTAAGCTGGATGGAACAGGGCTTCCCCAGCGAAGCGATACACCACGCGCTGGCGGCGGGCGATGCCAATATGCTGCGCGATATCCTGCTGGGCCACGCGTGGGCGCTGTTTAACCACAGCGAGCTGACGCTGCTGGAAGAGTCGTTAAAAGCGCTGCCGTGGGAAAGCCTGCTGGAAAACCCCAAACTTGTTCTGCTTCAGGCCTGGCTAATGCAAAGCCAGCACCGCTACAGCGAAGTAAACACCCTGCTGGCAAGAGCCGAGCAGGAAATGAATTTGGTTATCGACGACACGCTGCACGGCGAATTCAATGCCCTGCGAGCCCAGGTCGCCATCAACGCAGGTGACCCTGCAGAAGCCGAACGCCTGGCTATGGTGGCGCTGGAAATGCTGCCGCTGGCCAATTTCTACAGCCGTATCGTGGCAACCTCGGTTCACGGAGAAGTGCTGCACTGCAAAGGGGATCTCACAAAGTCGCTTTCCGTTATGCAGCAGACAGAGCAGATGGCACGCCGCCACGATGTCTGGCATTACGCTTTATGGAGTCTGATTCAGCAAAGCGAAATTCTGCTGGCTCAGGGGTTCTTACAGGCCGCATGGGAAACGCAGGAAAAGGCCTTTGTGCTGATCCGCGAGCAGCATCTCGAACAGCTGCCGCTGCATGAGTTTCTGCAGCGCATCCGCGCTCAGCTGTTCTGGGCATGGGCGCGACTGGATGAAGCCGAAGCGGCGGCACGCAGCGGGATGGAGGTGCTTTCCAGCTTCCAGCCGCAGCAACAGCTGCAGTGTCTGGCGCTGCTGGTGCAGTGTTCTCTGGCGCGCGGTGACCTGGACAACGCTCGTAATCACCTTAACCGCCTTGAAAATTTGCTTGGGAACGGTCCCTGGCACAGCGACTGGGTCTCGAACGCCGATAAGGTGAGGGTTATCTACTGGCAGATGACGGGCGACAAGAAGTCGGCGGCCAACTGGCTACGTCAGACGCCGAAGCCTGAATTTGCCAATAACCACTTCCTGCAAAGCCAGTGGCGTAACATCGCCCGCGTACAAATTCTGCTGGACGAGTATGAACCGGCGGAAATGGTGCTGGAAGAGCTCAACGAAAATGCCCGCAGCCTTCGCCTGATGAGCGATCTCAACCGCAACCTGCTGCTGCTAAACCAACTGTACTGGCAGGCAGGACGCAAAAGTGACGCTCAGCGCGTGCTGCTGGAAGCGCTGTCGCTGGCAAACCGCACGGGGTTCATCAGCCACTTCGTCATTGAAGGGGAAGCGATGGCGCAGCAGCTGCGCCAGCTCATCCAGCTCAATACGCTGCCGGAGCTGGAGCAGCATCGTGCCCAGCGTATCCTGCGTGAGATTAATCAGCATCATCGCCACAAGTTTGCTCACTTTGACGAAAGCTTTGTCAACCGCCTGCTCAACCACCCGGAAGTGCCGGAGCTTATCCGCACCAGCCCGCTGACGCAGCGCGAGTGGCAGGTGCTGGGGCTGATTTACTCAGGCTACAGCAACGAGCAGATCGCCGGAGAGCTGGACGTCGCGGCAACGACCATTAAAACGCATATCCGAAACCTGTATCAGAAGCTCGGCGTGGCGCATCGTCAGGACGCAGTACAGCATGCACAGAAATTGCTGAAGATGATGGGGTATGGGGTTTAGCTGAAAAGAGTCTGGAGACGAGTTTCATCCCCTCACCCCGCTCCCCTTCAGGGAGAGGATTAGGATGAGGGGGAAGCCTAAAACGCTATTTATGACGCCAGCGACAAGCCTGATTTAGCGGCCTGCTTTACCAGCCACTGCGCAACCCGCGTCTGCTGCTCTTCATCCAGCCACATACCCAGCTTTGTACGGCGCCAGAGCGCGTCTTCTGCACATTTTACCCACTCGTGATCGACCAGATAGCGCAGTTCAGCTTCGTAAAACTCATGGCCAAACTCTTCGCCCAGGTCGCTCAGGTTTTTGGCATCGCCCAGCACCAGATCGCTGTTACTGCCGTAGGTACGCGCCAGGCGGCGGGCAAGACTTTCGCTCAGGAAGCTATAGCGACGGCGCAGCTTAGCCGCGTAATCATCGCGATCGCCGCCGATGTCACCGCCCGGCAGACGACTCTCTTTAGTCCAGGCCGGGCCGATGTTCGGGTAGTAGCGCTCAAGTTTATCCAGCGCATGCTCGGCGAGTTTGCGGTAGGTCGTCAGCTTGCCGCCGAAGACCGAGAGCAGCGGAGCCTGGCCATTTTCATCATGGATATCCAGGGTGTAATCGCGGGTCACGGCCTGCGGAGAATCCGACTCGTCGTCACACAGCGGACGCACGCCAGAATAGGTCCAGACAATGTCGTCTTTGGTCAGCGTCTTTTTGAAGTGGGCGTTGTAGACGTTCAGCAGGTAGCTCACTTCTTTATCGTCAATGTGTACCGCTTTCGGATCGCCGTGGTATTCCACGTCGGTGGTGCCGATGATGGAGAATTCATCCATCCACGGGATCACGAACACGATACGTTTGTCTTCGTTTTGCAGGATGTAGGCCTGCTTCTGCGTATGCACCCGCGGCACCACAATGTGGCTGCCTTTAATCAGGCGGATACCATACGGTGAAGGCAGCTGCAGGCCTTCGTCAAAGAAGGTTTTCACCCACGGGCCGGTCGCGTTCACCAGGCCTTTCGCCCGCCAGGTAAAGGTTTCGCCGGTATCAATGTCCTGTGCTTCAATCACCCACAGGCCGTTTTCACGGGTCGCTTTGATAGCACGGGTGCGGGTTTTCACCTCGCCGCCTTTGCGGGTCACCATCTGGGCGTTTGCCAGCACCAGGCGAGCGTCGTCCACCCAGCAGTCGGAATATTCGAAACCGCGCACGATTTCAGGTTTCAGCACGGAGTCTGCGCCAAAACGCAAGCTGGCAGAGGCCGGGAGGCTGGTGCGCTTACCGAGATGGTCGTACATAAACAGGCCGGTACGGATCATCCACGCCGGGCGAAGATGCGGGCGATGCGGCAAACGAAAGCGCATCGGGAAGGCAATATGCGGCGCCATTTTCAGCAGAACTTCGCGCTCGGCCAGCGCCTCGCTCACCAGACGAAACTCGTAATGTTCCAGATAGCGCAGGCCGCCGTGAATCAGCTTGGAGCTGGCGGAGGAGGTGGCACAGGCCAGATCCTGCCCCTCCAGCATTAACACGGATAACCCGCGGCCAGCGGCATCCGCCGCAATACCGGCGCCGTTGATTCCACCGCCAATAACAATCAGATCTTTGGTTTCCATGTTGCCCTCACGCACTTTCGTTAAAGCTCAAAAATGTTCGATATCGCTCATAATAGCAAGTGTTCGCCCGCTTTGGTAACGAAATAAAAACATTTCTACGTGATATGGATAACATATTGGCGTTAATATCAGCGCCAGCGGGGCGCGATGCCTTAACATGCCCCTTGTTTCCTTTCTTTCTCGACGAGTAAAACCATGGATCAATTTGAATGTATTGGTGTGGAAGAAGCACACCAGAAACTCCAGCAGCAGCAGGCGGTATTGGTAGATATCCGCGATCCGCAGAGCTTTGCCATGGGACACACGCCGGGGGCTTACCACCTCACCAACGACACGCTGGTGAATTTTATGCAGCAAACCGACTTCGACACGCCGGTCATGGTGATGTGCTACCACGGCAACAGCAGCAAAGGTGCCGCCCAATATTTACTGCAGCAGGGCTACGACCAGGTCTATAGCATCGACGGCGGCTTCGACGCCTGGCACCGCCACTTCCCGGCGGAAGTCGCTCACGGCGCGTAAAGTTCAGCCGTTTTCGCTCCCTGCAGGTATACTGCTTGCCTTAATAAAAGCTTTACCCTGGATAATTTGAGTCGTAGGAAGACGGTGCACCTACGGCTCGAAGTATGACGGGTAAATAGACGAAGTTGGTTAAACTTTCATGATCATGATTACCTCTTTCGCCAACCCGCGCGTTGCGCAGGCTTTTGTCGATTACATGGCAACTCAGGGCGTTATTCTTACTCTTCAGCAGCATACGCAAAGCGATGTCTGGCTGGCGGATGAAAGCCAAACGGAGCGCGTGCGTGCAGAGCTGGAAAGGTTCGTCGCAAATCCTGGCGATCCGCGCTATCAGGCAGCCAGCTGGAGCACCGGCCACAGCGGCGTCAGCTTCAGCTATAAACGCTACCCCTTCTTAGCCACCATCAAAGAGCGTGCCGGTCCGCTAACCCTTATCGTTATTGGCCTTTGCATTGCGCTTTTTGTGCTGCTGAATATCGTCGGCTTCGGCCCGGTGATTTCCGTGCTTGGCTGGCCGCTCGTTCCCGGGCAGCGCTTTGAGTTCTGGCGCTATTTCACGCACGGATTACTGCATTTCTCCTTGATGCATATCCTCTTTAACCTACTATGGTGGTGGTATTTAGGCGGAGCGCTGGAAAAACGCCTCGGCACCGGCAAACTGCTGACGCTGACCCTCATTTCCACCCTGTTGAGCGGCTTTATGCAGGCGAAATTTACCGGCCCGCTGTTTGGCGGCCTGTCGGGTACGGTGTTTGCGCTGATGGGCTATGTCTGGCTGCGCGGAGAGCGGGATCCTGACAGCGGGCTTCAGATGCAGCGTGGCCTGCTGGCCTTTGCCGTGATTTGGCTGGTTATTGAGGTCTTTACTCAGTCCGCCGTCATTCCAGCGCACCTGACCGGCATGCTGGTCGGACTGGCGATGGCGCTGGTAGATACCCTGAATGCGCGAAAACGAACATAACAATGCTGGAGTAGCTTGTGAAGCAGACACAACGTCATGACGCGATTATTGAGCTGGTTAAGCAACAGGGATACGTCAGTACCGAAGAGTTGGTGGAACAGTTTGCCGTCAGTCCGCAAACCATCCGCCGTGATTTAAACGACCTGGCCGACCAGAACATGATCCTACGCCATCACGGTGGTGCCGCTCTGCCTTCAAGCTCGGTCAACACCCCATGGCACGACAGAAAAGCAACGCAGACCGCCGAGAAAGAGCGCATTGCGCAGAAGGTGGCAAGCCAGATTCCTAACGGCGCGACGCTGTTTATCGACATCGGTACCACGCCGGAAGCGGTGGCGCATGCGCTGCTTAACCACAGCAATCTGCGCATCGTGACCAACAACCTCAACGTCGCTAACACGCTGATGGCGAAAGAAGACTTCCGTATTATTCTGGCGGGGGGCGAGCTGCGCAGCCGCGATGGCGGTATCATCGGCGAGGCCACGCTGGACTTTATTTCCCAGTTCCGCCTCGACTTCGGCATTCTCGGCATCAGCGGCATCGACAGCGACGGCTCACTGCTCGAGTTTGATTACCACGAGGTTCGCACCAAGCGCGCGATTATCGAAAACTCCCGCAGCGTGCTGCTGGTGGTAGACCATTCGAAGTTTGGCCGTAATGCGATGGTCAATCTGGGCAGTATTAGCCTTGTAGATACCGTGTATACGGACGTAATGCCGCCTGCGGGTGTGATGCAAGTGATTAAAGAGAATAACGTGCAGCTGGAGCTGTGCTGAGGTTTTAAGTCCCCTCTCCCGCTCGGGGAGAGGGTTAGGGGGAAACCTACAGCCTCACCGGCTTAATATGCCAAATCTCATCGGCGTACTCCTGAATCGTCCTGTCGGACGAGAAATAGCCCATATTGGCAATATTATGCATGGCGTGAATTGTCCACTCCTCCGGCTGCTGATAAAGCTCATCCACCCGATCCTGGCAATCCACATAGCTACGGTAATCCGCCAGCACCTGATAGTGGTCACCAAAGTTAATCAGCGAATCCACCAGATCCCGATAACGTCCAGGCTCTCCGGCACTGAACGCACCGGTTGCGATTTGCGTCAGCACCTGCCGCAGCTCTTCATCCTGCTCGTAATACTCACGCGGGTTGTAGCCCTTGCGGCGCAGCTCCTCCACCTCTTCCGCCGTATTACCGAAGATAAAGATATTGTCCTTGCCGACGTGATCGAGCATCTCAACGTTGGCGCCATCGAGCGTGCCGATAGTCAGCGCTCCGTTCAGGGCAAACTTCATGTTGCTGGTGCCGGAGGCCTCGGTTCCCGCCAGCGAGATTTGCTCAGAGAGATCTGCGGCCGGGATAATCAGCTGAGCCAGGCTGACGCTGTAGTTAGGGATAAACACCACTTTCAGCTTATCTTTCACCTGCGGATCGTTGTTAATCACCTCTGCAACGTCGTTGATAAGATGAATAATGTGCTTCGCCATGTAATAGGCAGACGCCGCTTTGCCCGCAAAAATGTTCACTCGCGGCACCCATTCAGCCTCAGGATTGGCCTTGATGCGGTTATAGCGGGTTATCACATGCAGCACGTTCATTAGCTGTCGTTTGTACTCGTGAATACGTTTAATCTGCACGTCAAACAGCGCATCCGGGCTCACCACCACGTTGAGCTGCTGCCCGATATAGGTCGCCAGCCGTTTTTTGTTGCTAAGCTTGGCCTTGCGCACCGCCTGATGCACCGTCGGATAATCAATATGCTGCTTCAGGTCATTCAGCTGGCTCAGATCCGTACGCCAGGTCTGGCCGATGTTCTCGTCCAGCACTTCGGACAGCGCAGGGTTGGCGAGCGCCAGCCAGCGGCGCGGCGTCACGCCGTTGGTTTTATTGCTAAAGCGCATCGGGAAGATACTGGCGAAGTCGGCAAACAGCGACTGCACCATCAGGTTTGAGTGCAGTTCGGAAACGCCGTTGACCTTATGGCTGACCACCACCGCAAGCCAGGCCATCCGCACGCGCCTGCCGTTGGACTCATCGATGATAGAGGCTCTGCCCAGCAGCCCGGTGTCGTTCGGGTACTGCTCCTGCAGCGTCTTCATGAAGTAATCGTTAATCTCAAAGATTATCTGCAAATGACGCGGCAGGATCTTGCCGAGCATGTCTACCGGCCAGGTTTCCAGCGCCTCGCTCATCAGCGTGTGGTTGGTGTACGAGAAGACCTGGCAGGTCACCTCAAACGCCTCTTCCCACTCAAACTTATGCTCGTCAATCAGCAGCCGCATCAGCTCCGGAATCGACAGCACCGGGTGGGTGTCGTTCAGGTGAATCGCCGTTTTCTCGGCCAGATTGGCATAGGTTTTATGCAGCTGATAGTGGCGGCTCAGGATGTCCTGCATGGTTGATGAAACCAGGAAATATTCCTGACGCAGACGAAGCTCGCGTCCCGAGTAGGTTGAGTCATCGGGATAAAGCACGCGGGAAACGTTCTCGGAGTGGTTTTTGTCCTCCACCGCCGCGAAGTAATCGCCCTGGTTAAACTTGCCCAGGTTTATCTCGCTGCTCGCCTGAGCGTTCCACAGCCTCAGCGTGTTGGTCGCATCGGTGTCATAGCCCGGGATAATCTGGTCGTAGGCCACCGCCAGAATCTCTTCGGTCTCGACCCAGCGAGATTTTTTCCCTTCCTGCTGAGTACGGCCGCCAAAACGCACCTTATAGCGCGTGTTGTGGCGCTTAAACTCCCAGGGATTACCGTACTCGAGCCAGTAATCCGGCGACTCTTTCTGGCGGCCATCAACGATGTTTTGTTTGAACATGCCGTAATCGTAGCGAATGCCGTAACCACGCCCGGGCAGCCCCAGGGTCGCCAGCGAATCGAGGAAACAGGCGGCGAGACGGCCAAGACCGCCGTTGCCCAGGCCAGGGTCGTTCTCCTCGTCAATCAACTCTTCCAGGTCCAGCCCCATCTCTTCGAGGGCGTTTTTCACATCTTCATAAATGCCGAGGGAAAGCAGCGCGTTCGACAGCGTACGCCCGATAAGGAACTCCATCGATAGATAGTAAACCTGGCGGACTTCCTGCGAGAGCTGGGCGCGGTTGGAACGCAGCCAGCGCTCAACCAGCCTGTCGCGAACGGCAAAAAGAGTGGCGTTTAGCCACTCGTGTTTATTGGCGATGGCAGGGTCCTTCCCCACCGTAAACATCAGCTTATAGGCAATCGAGTGTTTCAGCGCCTCGACGCTTAGCGTGGGGGACGCATAGGAAAAGGGTGCATTCATATCAGTGATTCCTGGTGTATGGGTAATTACAACAAGCGTTGATAAAGGTCGCGGTATGACTGCGCCGCTACCTGCCAGCTAAAATCCATATTCATCGCCTGCCGCTGCACAAAACGCCACAGTGACGGACGGGACCACAGCACGAAAGCACGCCGGATCGCGCGGAGCAGCGACCAGGCATTACTGTCTTCAAACACAAAACCAGTTGCCACACCGTCCGCCAGGTTCTCCAGTGAAGTATCAGCCACGGTGTCGGCCAGGCCCCCTGTTCGCCGCACCAGCGGCAAGGTGCCATATTTCAGGCCATAGAGCTGCGTTAAGCCGCAGGGCTCAAAGCGGCTCGGGACTAAAATAACGTCCGCACCGCCCATGATGCGGTGAGAAAAAGCCTCGTGATAACCAATCTGGACGCCAACCTGGCCTGGGTGCTCGGCCGCCGCCGCCAGGAATCCTTCCTGCAGCACGGAATCCCCGGCCCCCAGCAGCGCCAGCTGGCCGCCCTGCTCCAGTAATCCGGGCAGCGCCTCAAGCACAAGGTCCAGCCCTTTTTGGCTGGTTAACCGGCTGACCACCGCGAACAGCGGGACTTTGTCGTTCACCTTCAGCCCCATTGCCACCTGCAGCTGGCGTTTGTTTTCAGCTTTCTCTTCCAGCGAGTCGCGGGTGTAGCGCGAGGCCAGAAGCAGGTCGTTCTCCGGACTCCAAATCTTGTCGTCTACGCCGTTTAAAATGCCCGACAGGCGGCCTTCACGCTGGCGCTGGCGCAGCAGCCCTTCCATGCCGTAGGCAAAGTGCGGATCGGTAATCTCGCGCGCATAGGTAGGGCTAACGGCGGTAATGTGGTCGGCGTAGTAAAGCCCGGCCTTCAGGTACGAAATCTGCCCATGAAACTCCAGCCCGTTCATGTCGTAGAACCACCACGGCAGCTCGATTTCACTTAAGTGATGCGCATAGAACATGCCCTGATAAGCGAGGTTGTGCACCGTAAACACCGACTTTGCAGGATGTCCGCGCGCCGCCAGGTAAGCCGGAGCCAACCCGGCGTGCCAGTCGTGAGCATGCACCACGTCGGGATGCCAGAAAGGATCCAGGCCGCAGGCCATTTCCGCGCCGACCCAGCCAAGCAGCGCAAAGCGCAGCACGTTGTCCTGATAAGCAAACTGATTGGTGTCGTGGTATGGGCTTCCAGGGCGCTCATAGAGATGGGGAGCATCAATCAGGTAAACGCCAACGCCGTTATAGTGGCCGTAGAGCAGACGCATATCGCCCGCGAAGGTCTGCCGATGGGCAACAACCTGAATATCTTCGATTCCCCGGCGAACGTCGGGAAAAGCGGGAAGCAGGACGCGCGTATCAACGCCGCCGGCAATCTGCGCCGCAGGCAAAGCGCCCAGCACATCCGCAAGGCCGCCTGTCTTCAGTAGAGGAAACATCTCAGAACAGACATGTAAGACCTGCATTATCGCTCCCATTTGGAAAGTCGCGGCGCTGAGCCTGGATCATCAGGCAACGCCAAACGATAAAATAACCGCGCACGGCATCACCGTGCGCAGGTCAATCTTCTACGCGCTTCAGCCCTGCAGCTTCGCCAGCATCTCACGCGTGACCAGTACAATGCCCTCTTCAGAGCGGTAAAAACGGCGCGCGTCCTCTTCTGCATTTTCGCCAACCACCATTCCCTCCGGGATCACGCAGGCGCGGTCGATAATACAGCGGCGCAGTCGGCAGGAACGCCCGACAATGACGTCCGGCAGCAGGACAGACGAGTCGATATTGCAAAACGAGTTGATGCGTACGCGCGGAAAAAGCACCGACTGGACAACCACCGAGCCCGAGATTATGCAGCCACCGGAAACCAGCGAATTCAGCGTCATGCCGTGGCTTCCGGAGCGGTCCTGGACGAACTTGGCGGGCGGCAGCGGCTCCATATGGGTACGGATCGGCCAGGTCTGGTCATACATATCCAGCTCGGGCATCACCGAAGCCAGGTCCAGGTTCGCTTTCCAGTAGGCTTCCAGCGTCCCTACATCACGCCAGTAAGGTTCGGCGGTAGGGTCGGACTGCACGCAGGAGAGCGGGAACGGATGGGCATAAGCCTCCCCCGCCTGGGTAATCTTAGGGATAATGTCTTTACCAAAGTCATGGCTGGAGTTTTCATCCCGATCGTCTTCTTCCAGAAGCTTGAACAGGTAATCGGCGTCAAAGACGTAAATCCCCATGCTTGCCAGAGATTTGCTGCTGTCGTTTGGCATGGTCGGCGGGTTTTCCGGCTTCTCCACGAAGTCGATAATTTTTTCGTCAACGTCCACCGCCATGACGCCAAACGCAGAAGCTTCATGCACCGGCACCGGCATACAGGCGACGGTACAGCGCGCGCCCTTCTCGACGTGGTCGATAAGCATGCGCGAGTAGTCCTGCTTGTAGATGTGATCGCCCGCGAGGATAACCACATATTCGGCGTCGTAGCGGCGGATAATATCGAGGTTCTGGGTCACGGCGTCCGCCGTTCCGCGGTACCAGTTTTCGCCATGTACACGCTGCTGGGCAGGCAGCAAATCAACAAACTCGTTCATCTCTTCGCTGAAGAAAGACCAGCCGCGCTGGATATGCTGCACCAGGGTGTGCGATTGATACTGAGTAATCACCCCAATGCGGCGAATGCCGGAGTTAATGCAGTTGGATAGCGCAAAATCAATAATGCGGAACTTGCCGCCAAAGTGCACAGCAGGCTTGGCGCGCGTCGACGTAAGATCCTTCAGTCGAGTCCCGCGACCACCGGCCAGAATTAACGCAACGGATTTAATGGGCAGCTGGCGGGCCAGCATCAGCGGATCGTTTTTCTCAAACCTAACCATGACCAACTCCTTTTTCATGACTTTTGGAACACGCAAACTCCGTGCGCAGGACCATGCCATATAACCATCACGACCGGGTTATCCTCTCCGGCAAACGGAGGAACGGCGCGCCATTCCCCTTCTGGTAGAACGATGTCCGCAACGTCTTCGGTCGCGTTAATTGTCATCAGCCAGCGATCGGACAGCTGGATTTGCAGGCGATGAACACCGCTCTGCCACTCATCGGCGTTCAGAGGCTGCGCGTCCTTATTCAGCCAGCGAACGTTATCGTCCCCTTCTTCCCACCAGCGGTTGGCGGTCAGCGCCGGAATCGCCTGACGCAGGTGCAGCAAGGCTGCCGTAAAGGCGGTTAATCCGTCGTTCCCCTGCTCCCAGTCAAGCCAGGTCAATACGTTGTCCTGGCAGTAGGCATTGTTGTTACCGTGCTGGCTGTGGCCGTGTTCATCTCCGGCCAGCAGCATCGGCGTCCCCTGCGAGAGCAGCAGCGTAGCCAGCAGCGCATGCACGCTATCGCGACGCCGTTCCTTGGTAATCAGGCTGGCTTCAAGCCCTTCAAAACCATAGTTATTACTAAAGTTGCTGTTGGTGCCGTCGCGGTTATCTTCACCGTTGGCTTCGTTATGTTTCTGGTTAAAACTTACGCAATCCCGAAGCGTAAAACCATCATGGGCGGTAATTAAATTAATGCTGGTGGAGGGCAATCTTTCACCGTGGCGGTATACGTCGCTTGAGCCAGCAAAGCGGCAAGCGAACCCACCCAGGGAGAGATCCTGCTGGAGCCAGAAGCGACGCATCCCGTCCCTGAAATGATCGTTCCATTCGGCAAACATCGGCGGGAAGTTACCGACCTGATAACCTCCCTGACCAACATCCCAGGGCTCGGCAATCAGCTTCACCTGCGATAAATGCGGATCGTTTTTGATCGCTTCAAACAGCGGAGCGTCCTGACGAAACTCCGGCGTGCGCCCCATCACCGAGGCCAGATCAAAACGGAAACCGTCAACGTGGAAACTGTCTACCCAATAACGCAGGCAGTCGATCATCAGGCTCACAACGCCCGGCGTGCTGAGGTTCAGGGTGTTTCCGCAGCCGGTCCAGTTCTGGTAATCGCCGTTGTCCATTAACCAATAATAGCTACGGTTGTCGATTCCGCTCAGCGACAGGGTTGGGCCGTCTTTGTCCAGCTCCGCGCTGTGGTTCAGAACAATATCGAGGATCACTTCAATGCCCGCCTTGTGCAGCGCTTTGATTGCGTTTCTTAGCTCACTGGCGGCGCTGTGGGGGTTCTGGTCGATAGCGTAATAACTTTCAACGGCGTAGAAAGCGCGAGGGTTGTAGCCCCAGTAGTTACTCAGCCCAAGCTGAGAAATACGAGGCTCGGTAACAAAATGCGCTACGGGCAGCAGCTCAAGGGCCGTGATCCCCAGGCGTTTGAAGTAGTCGATCATCACCGGGTGCCCCAGCGCCGCGTAGGTGCCTCGCTGCTCCTCCGGGATGCCGGGATGCCGCAGCGTCAGCCCGCGAACGTGCGCTTCATAGATAATCGTGTTGTCCCACGGCGTTCGCAGCGGCTGGTCGTCTTCCCAGTCAAATTTTTCCCTGACCACCACGCACTTTGCCATGTGCGGCGCGCTGTCTTCGAGGTTGGGCTCATCGTAGCCGCAGTGAAAATGCGGATGATCTTCAGCACCGCCCACAACCACGCGGGTGCAGGGGTCGAGCAGCAGCTTGGCAGGGTTGAACCGGTGGCCCTTTTCCGGCTCCCACGGCCCGTGAACACGGTAGCCGTAGAGCAGCCCCGGTTTGCCTTCAGGCAGATAGCCATGCCAGATGTCCCCGGAGCGGGATGGCATGTCGTAGCGCTTCTCACGCCCTTGTTCATCAAACAGGCACAGCTCTACCTTTTCCGCATGTACCGAATAGAGCGTGAAGTTAACGCCCTTTCCGTCGTAATACGCCCCAAGGGGAGCCGGGCTTCCTTGAGTCAACTGCGTCATGCGTCGCCCTCCCGAATCAGCCAGAGGGTGGACAGCGGCGGCAGCGTGATAGAGAGTGAATGCTCGCGGCCGTGGCTTGGTAACGCCTCGCTGCGCACCGTACCGCTGTTACCGGCGTTGCTCCCGTGGTAATGCATCGAGTCGGTATTCAGCTCTTCGCGCCAGCGCCCCGGCTGGTTGATGCCGAAGCGGTAGTGGTAGCGCGGCACCGGCGTAAAGTTGCTGGCAACAATAACTTCATTGCCCTCGGCATCACGCCTGACGAAGATAAAGACTGAATTCGCCTTATCTTCCACCACCAGCCATTCAAAGCCGTAGCCGTCAAAATCCAGCTGATGCAAAGCCGCGTGACGCCGATAGGTATGGTTCAGATCGCGGACCAGACGCTGCACGCCGTGGTGCCAGTTATCACCGCCCTGCAGCAGATGCCAGTCAAGGCTGCTGTCGTGGTTCCATTCGCGCCCCTGAGCAAATTCATTGCCCATAAACAGCAGCTTTTTGCCCGGAAATGCCCACATCCAGCCGTAGTAAGCGCGCAGGTTAGCAAACTTCTGCCAGGCATCCCCCGGCATACGGTCGAGAATCGATTTTTTACCGTGCACCACTTCATCGTGCGAAAGCGGCAGGACAAAGTTTTCGGTACCGTTATACAGCATGCCAAAGGTCATTTTGTCATGGTGATGCTGGCGATAGACCGGATCCAGCTTCATGTAATCGAGCGTGTCGTGCATCCAGCCCAGGTTCCACTTAAACCAGAACCCCAGCCCGCCCATGCTCGGCGGGCGAGAAACCCCGGCGAAATCGGTGGACTCTTCCGCCATCGTCACCGCACCCGGCGTTTGCTCCCCAATAATCCGGTTGGTACTGCGGAGAAACTCAATGGCTTCGAGGTTTTCGCGGCCACCGTATTCATTCGGTACCCACTCGCCCCTTTCACGGCTGTAGTCGCGGTAAATCATCGAGGCAACGGCGTCCACGCGCAGGCCGTCAATGCCAAAACGCTCAATCCAGTAGAGCGCATTGCCGACCAGATAGTTGCTGACCTCCCGGCGACCATAGTTATAAATCAGCGTGTTCCAGTCCTGATGATAGCCCTCACGCGGGTCGCCGTGCTCATACAGCGCGGTGCCGTCAAACTTAGCCAGCCCGGCATCATCCGTCGGGAAATGCCCAGGCACCCAGTCCAGCAGGACGTTAAGCCCGGCTTCATGGGCGGTTCGGATTAGGTAGAGGAAGTCATCACGCGTGCCGAAACGGCGCGTCGGCGCATAAAGCCCCTGTGGCTGGTAGCCCCAGCTACCGTCAAACGGATGTTCGTTAACCGGCAGCAGTTCAAGGTGTGTAAACCCCATCTCTTTGACGTAGGGAACAAGCTGATCCGCCAACTCACGGTAGCTGAGCCAGAAGTTATTGTCGGTATGGCGACGCCAGGAGCCGAGGTGAACCTCATAGATTGAGATCGGCTGGTCAAAGCCGTTGGCTTTTTGCCGCTCGGGACTGAGCGTGGTTTTTTCCGGCAGGCCGCAAATCAAAGACGCGGTTTCGGGGCGCATTTGCGCTTCAAAAGCGTAAGGGTCAGCCTTGATACGCAGATGTCCATCGGTATCCAGCAGCTCGAATTTATAGAGCTGCCCGCTGTGAGCGCCCGGAATAAACAGCTCCCAAATACCGCTCTCTTTACGCAGCCGCATCGGGTGGCGGCGACCGTCCCAGTAGTTAAACTGCCCGACGACGGAGACACGCCTGGCGTTCGGTGCCCAAAGCGAGAAACGCGTTCCGGTCACGCCGTCCATCGTGTCGGCATGCGCGCCCAGCGTTTCGTAGGGGCGTAGGTGCGTGCCTTCGGAGAGCAACCAGCTGTCCAGTTCCTGAATCAGTGGCCCAAAGCGATAGGGATCGTCAATCAGGTTTTCCTGGCCGTGCCAGACAACGGCAAGCTGGTAGCGAAAAGCATTTTTACGGCGAGGGAGCAGCCCGCAGAAGAACCCCCGGCGATCGAGGCACTCGAGTTGGCCAACTTTGCGCCCGGTTTTTGGTTCAATAACCCACACTTCGGTGGCATCAGGCAACAGCGCCCTGACTTCAAGCCCGGCGTACGTCTGGTGCATCCCCAGCAGGGAAAACGGATCGGCAAAATGACCCGCAATTAGCGTATTGATCACGTCTCTTTCCGGCAGAACAGACATGGCATTTTCCTTTTTTATGTGTCACCAACAACCCGCGCTACGCCGCGGCGCGGATACGACACTTATCATTGACCTGACGAACGGCGCTTAACTCCTGTAAGCCGCTTCGCCCAATACTCGCCAAAACGCAAACGCGTGATGACTTAAGCATAGCCAACGCTTTCCTGACTCCTCGTGAAATAAATTAATGACTTCCGTTTTACCTTAAATTGCAGGCAAAAAAAGAGGGGCTACAAAGCCCCTCGGGTAAATAAGTGTAATTTATGCGAGTGACCGCAGCATTCTGCGCAGCGGTTCGGCGGCGCCCCACAGCAGCTGGTCACCGACGGTAAACGCGGAGAGATACTCCGGCCCCATGTTCAGCTTACGCAGGCGGCCAACTGGCGTTGAAAGCGTGCCGGTCACCGCGGCTGGCGTCAGCTCACGCATGGTAATTTCACGGTCGTTTGGCACCACTTTCGCCCACGGGTTGTGCGCGGCCAGCAGCTCTTCTACGGTCGGAATAGAAACATCTTTCTTCAGTTTGATGGTGAACGCCTGGCTGTGGCAGCGCAGCGCGCCGACGCGCACGCAAAGACCGTCAACCGGGATGACGGAAGAAGCCGCAAGAATTTTGTTGGTCTCCGCCTGGCCTTTCCACTCTTCACGGCTCTGGCCGTTGTCGAGCTGCTTGTCGATCCACGGGATCAGGCTGCCGGCCAGCGGCACGCCGAAGTTATCCACCGGCAGCTTGCCGCTGCGGCCAAGCTCGGTGACCTTACGCTCAATATCCAGAATCGCCGAAGCCGGGTTCGCCAGCTCTGTTGCGACTTCGCCATAAAGCTGGCCCATTTGGTTCAGCAGTTCACGCATATGGCGCGCGCCGCCGCCGGACGCTGCCTGGTAAGTCGCCACGGAAACCCAGTCGACCAGGTCGTTGGCAAACAGGCCGCCGAGGGACATCAACATCAGGCTGACGGTGCAGTTGCCGCCAACGAAGGTTTTAACGCCTTTGTTCAGGCCGTCCTGAATAACGTGCTGGTTAACCGGGTCGAGGATAATAATCGCGTCATCTTTCATGCGTAGAGAAGAAGCGGCGTCGATCCAGTAACCCTGCCAGCCGCTTTCACGGAGCTTTGGATAGATTTCGTTGGTATAATCGCCGCCCTGGCAGGTCACTATGATATCCAGCGCCTTCAGCGCTTCCAGATCAAATGCGTCCTGCAGTGTACCGCCGGTGGTGCCGGCAAAAGTAGGGGCAGCCTGCCCAAGCTGGGAAGTGGAGAAGAAAACCGGACGAATGGCGTCAAAATCGCGCTCTTCCACCATGCGTTGCATGAGCACAGAGCCGACCATACCGCGCCAGCCAATAAAACCAACATTTTTCATAGCGACTTAATCCTGCAGAGATGATTGCGTGTGTAAGCGCTGGCAGTGAGCCAGAACATCACACCACCTTACAAAATGCAGCCAAAGTCGCAAGTGAAATTAATCAATGATATCCACCGTGTCAGAAACAAAGCTTATTAGCAGAAACAACTTGCCAGATTTTGGGGAAAACAGATGACTGAAATCATATCCGCCGCGGTGCTCCTGATCCTGATTATGGACCCACTGGGCAACCTGCCGATCTTTATGTCGGTACTGAAACATACGGAACCAAAGCGTCGCCGGGCCATTATGATCCGCGAACTGCTGATTGCGCTGCTTTTAATGCTTATCTTCCTGTTTGCCGGGGAAAAAATTCTTGGCTTCCTGAATTTGCGGGCTGAAACAGTGTCGATTTCAGGCGGTATTATTCTGTTCCTTATCGCCATTAAAATGATTTTCCCAGGCCAGGAAGGCAGTTCTTCCGGCCTGCCCGCCGGGGAAGAGCCGTTTATCGTGCCGCTGGCGATTCCGCTGGTCGCGGGCCCTTCTCTGCTGGCCACGTTGATGCTGCTGTCGCACCAGTATCCTAACCAGATGGGCCATCTGGTCGCCGCGCTGATGCTTGCCTGGGGCGGTACCGTGGCTATCCTGCTGCAATCTTCCCTGTTCCTGCGTCTGCTGGGTGAGAAAGGGGTTAACGCCCTCGAGCGCCTGATGGGGCTGGTGCTGGTGATGATATCTACCCAGATGTTCCTGGATGGAATCAGAACGTGGATGCGTGGGTAAGATAAACCCTCTCCCAACAAGGGAGGGGGCATTCCTTTCCCCCTCACGAACACATATACCGATACGGCCCCGGCTGGCACTCGCGCAGTATGGGATGAAGCTTTTCCTGCTTCAGCGTATACATGCCGCCAAAGAAAGGATCGACAATCAGCCACCCCGGCACGCCGAAGAAGATGATATTGCCGAAGAGATACCAGTTGCTGAAACGGGTTTCCAGCGGTAGCGACATGGAGTAATACCCTTCATGTTTTAGCATCAAGGTGTAGTTTTTCTTTCCAAAATAGCTGCCGTCCGTTTTTTTAAGCGTCACGGACTGCGGCGTAATGCCCTGTGCGGCGATATCGCCGCTGCCATCAAAAATCGTAAAGGCGGCGCTCTTTGGCGTACTGTCGAGATAAAGCGTGGCGTCGTTGTTGCCTACAAGCGTCGCGCAGCCGGTTAACAGCGGCAATAGCAGTAATAAGAGGAACTTTTTCATGCGGACACTCCCTGTTTAATAGGGAGTCATAGCGTCACGGGAAGAGAGAAGCTTAACCCGTAAAACAAAACACCCGGCAAATGCCGGGTGTTTTAAGCGGGGATAAGACGAGAAATTAAGACAGCAGGCTGAACGCAATCATCC
Organism: Alychna victa; assembly: GCA_018250175.1. Taxonomy (NCBI): domain Eukaryota; kingdom Metazoa; phylum Arthropoda; class Insecta; order Lepidoptera; family Hesperiidae; genus Alychna; species Alychna victa. The sequence goes on from DWNI01000005.1 coordinate 60,203, forward strand.
CGACAATCGCCCCGGTGGTGCCGAGGATGGTTTCCATCATCGTCCAGGTCTTCAGCGTCTGTGCTTCGGTTGCACCGGTAAATTTACCGAACAGCCAGAAGCCCGCGTCGTTCACGTGGCTCACCACGATAGAGCCCCCCGCGATACAGATAGACAAAGCCGCCATCTGTGCGCCGTTATAATTCAGCTGCTCGATAACCGGCATCACCAGGCCAACGGCAGTCAGGCAAGCTACGGTTGCAGACCCCTGAATAATACGTACCGCAGCCGCCAGCACGAAGCAGGTAATCGCGATAGGCAGACCCATGCCTGTCAGCGCTTCACCCAATGCAGGGCCGACGCCGGAGTCAACCAGCACCTGTTTGAATACGCCACCGGCGCCGATAACCAGCAGGATAATGCCGGCAGGCTGCAGCGCCTGGCCGCAAACCGCCATCACTTTTTCTTTGTCCATGCCCTGGCGATAGGCCAGGCCATAAATAGCCACCAGGCAGGCCACCAGAATCGCGGTGAACGGGTGCCCGATGAACTCCAGCCATTCGTACAGCGTAGAGCCCGGAGAGGTAAAACGAGCGGCGATAGTTTTCAAACCAACCAGCACCAGCGGCAGCAGGATCAGCGACAGGCTGAAGCCAAAGGACGGCAGCTTGCCTTCACCCAAATGCGGCTCGGAGATATCGTCCGGAATTTCCAGAGAAACAAATTTGCTGATGAAGTTCCCGAACAGCGGCCCGGCGATAATCATGCCGGGGATCGCGGCGCACAGGCCAATCAGGATCATCCAACCAAAATCAGCGTGCATCTGCGATGCCAGCAGCATTGGCGCAGGCCCCGGCAGCAGGAACGCGGCGGCGGCGGCGACGCCCGCAAACAGAGGAATAACCAGCTTCACCAGGTTGGTTCCGGTGTGGCGCGCCATCGAAAACGCGACGCTAATCAGCAGCACGATGGCCACCTCAAAGAACAGCGGCAGCGCGCAGATCAGGCCCGCAAGACCAATAGCATAGTGCGCGCGGCTGTGGCCGAAGGACTTCAGCATCTTGACGGCAATCTGATCCACCGCGCCGGTTTCATGCAGAATTTTGCCGAACATTGCGCCGAGGGCGACGACGATTGCCAGGAAGCCCAGCGTACCGCCCATGCCTTTCTGCATGGTGTCGGCGATTTTGTCGAGCGGCATGCCGGAGAACAGCCCGGCACCAATAGAAACCACCATCAAAGCCACGAATGCGTGCATACGCGCCTTCATCACTAAAAACAGCAGCAGCAGCACGGAGCCGACCGCGGTTAAAACAAGCGTTAATGTACTCACTCTGCGCTGCCTTTGTTGATTAATGCGAGGGTGCTGGCGACAACGCCGTCCAGCGGCTGATCGATATCCACGATCAGCACGTCTTTTTCATCCGCCTGCGGCTCTTGCAGGGTTTCGAATTGGGTGACCAGCATCTGGGTTTTGAAGAAGTGGCCTTTACGCGCTTTCAGACGGTTTTCAATCACCCCGAAGTCGCCTTTCATATAGATAAAGGAGAGGTTCGGGTTGCCGTCGCGCAGCAGGTCGCGATAGTGCTTTTTCAGCGCCGAGCAGACGATCAGCGAAACTTTGTTGGTGCGCTGCATAGCAAACGCGGCGTCGTTTAACGCCTTCAGCCACGGGGTACGGTCGTCGTCGTTCAGCGGCTCGCCGGAGGCCATTTTCAAAATGTTGCTGCGGGGGTGCAGGAAGTCGCCGTCGAGAAACGCGGCGTTCAACTGATGGGCAACTTCGCTGGCAACGGCGGATTTACCGCTGCCGGAGACGCCCATCAGGACGTAAATGTGGTGGTCGTGATTAGTAGTGCTCATGATGGCTCCGACTCTGACACAAAGCAATGCGCCTGGTTTTGTTACGGGTAACTGTTACCGATAACATTTTCCGGTCTGGCTGAGCAATAAGCAATAACCATTAGCTTGCAAAGTGTATAAGTGTGAGCTGTATCAAATATAACTTTCGGCCTAGATCGACCCACCGGGCGACAGCGTAAAGCCTAAATCGAGCATTTTCGGGGTAATGATTTCGCCGCGAATGCGCGCCAGCAGACGCTCGGCACCGATACGCCCCATGCGCTCTCGCGGGGTGAGCACGCTCGCCAGGCGAGGTTCCATCACCTGCCCGATGTCGTGGCCGTGGAAACCGGCAATCGCCATATCTTCCGGGATACGCAAACCCTGACGCTGGCACTCAAACGCCGCTCCAATCGCTAAGTCATCGTTGGTACAGAAGATGCTGTCGAGCTGCGGATATTCACGTTTCGCCTGACGCAGCAGCTCAATACCCGTGGAATAAGAAGACGAGTTTTCAATCATCACGCTGTACGGCGTCAGCCCGGCGTCGAGCATCGCCCGCTCGTAGCCCTTTTGCTTGATGAGGGTTCGTTCATCGAGACGCGCGCCAAGGTACGCAACATGCTTGTGGCCACGGGCAATAATGGTGGCCGTCATTTGACGAGCCGCTTCGAAGTTATCAAAGCCCACGGCGATATCCAGGCAAGGAGAGACGCTGTCCATCAGCTCCACCACCGGAATACCGGCGACTTCAATCATTTTCAGCGTTCTGGGCGTGTGGTTACGCTCGGTCAGAATCAGGCCGTCGATATTCCAGGAAAGCATGGACTCCAGGCGCTCCTGCTCAAGCTCAGGCTTATAGCCGTAGTGGGCGAGCATCGTCTGATAGCCGTGAGCATCAATGACGTTTTCTATGCCGCGAAGGACCTCGGCGAACACCTGGTTGGTCAGCGAAGGGAGCAGGACGCCGATGGCCCGGCTCGTTGAATTAGAGAGAATATCCGGCGCACGATTCGGGATATAGCCCAGCTCATCTAACGCGGCGGCAATTTTAACCTGCAGCGCGGCAGAGACCTGATCCGGGTTGCGTAAGAAACGGCTGACCGTCATTTTGGTCACCCCAACGCGATCTGCAACATCCTGTAGTACCGGTCTTTTCTTTTTCATTGTCCTGCGCGACTTGTGAAGTTTCGACAGCCGAGTTTAGCACGGACAAAAGAAAACCCGCCCCTTTTTCAGGGGCGGGTTGTGACGGGTAACGTTATACCGGAGGCAGATCGAACAGCAGGATCTCACTCGCTTCGCTGGCGTGAACGGAAATAGCCTGTTCATCCCAGACCGCGATTGCGTCGCTGGTTTTTGCCTGCGTGCCGTTAATAGACACGTCGCCTTTTACGACCTGGATCCAGACGCGGCGGTCGGCCTGGATTTGATATACCGATTGCTCGTCTTTAGCCAGCGCCCAGCGGGACAGTTCCATATCCTGATAAACCTTCAGCGAGCCGTCGCGTGCATCCGGAGAAAGCACCAGCTGACGCCCCTGAGGAGCATCAAAGCGACGCTGATCGTAACGCGGCGTAATCCCGGTTTTTTCTGGAATGATCCAAATCTGGTACAGGCGCAGCGGTTCGGTCTGGCTGGCGTTGTACTCAGAGTGGCGTATCCCGGTCCCGGCGCTCATGATCTGGAACTCTCCAGCAGGCACACGTTCTTTGTTGCCCATGCTGTCCTGGTGCTCAACGGCGCCTTCCAGCACGTAGGTCAGAATTTCCATGTCTTTATGCGGATGGGTACCAAAACCCTGGCCCGCATCGATAACGTCTTCGTTAATGACCCGCAGCGCCGAGAAGCCCATAAAGTTGGCGTCATAATAGTCGGCAAAAGAGAAGGTATGCCAGCTGTCCAGCCAGCCGTGGTTCGCATGGCCGCGGTCCTGTGCTTTTCTTAAGTAGATCATGTTATGTCCTCCGCAATTCGTTTGATGGGATAAGTGTGGACCCATTTCGCGGAGGATCATAGAGGGTGAAAATTGACTCCTCTGTTCAAAAAAAGTGAACGAGTGAGAGGAGTCAAAATACTATCAGGAGAGGCTTATTGTCGCGGGAGAGGGTTGTTCAAAACCACGTTCCAGGATTTCCAGGTTAGTGAGAGCTTCAATTTCTCTGACGTAATTAGGCTTGCCGCCGATCAGCGTGTCGTACAGCGCATCGTAGACGCGGCCATAGTCGCCCACCTCCGGCTTCCACTCCTCGCGCACCGTCTCACCAGCTTCGTTTACGTATTCCAGCGTAGCCACGCTGCTGTCCGCGCCGAACCCGGGTTCACCCGGCATGATGTACGCTTTGAGGCTGGTTTCCTGCTGGTCGATACCGTACTTCACGAACGAGCCTTTGGTGCCGTGAACGATAAATTTCGGGTAATCGATTTTCACCAGATGGCTGGTTTTCACGATGGCTTTGAGATCGCCGTAGAACAGCTGGGCTTCGAAGGTATCGTCCGGGTTGGCTTTGTTGCGCAGGCTACGGATGTCATAGGCAACGTGATCCGGGCGGCCAAACAGGGAGATGATTTGGTCCATGGTGTGCACGCCAAGGCCGTAGAAAGCGCCGTCCGCCGGCTTGCCGGGGTTTGCTGGCGCATCGGGGCGGTACATATCAAAGTGGCTTTCAATTTCCACAATCTTGCCGAGCTTGCCGCTCTCGATAGCTTTTTTCATCGTCAGGAAGCAGGCGTCAAAGCGACGGTTCTGGTAGGGCGTGACGATCAGGCCTTTCTCTTTCGCCAGCGCAAACAGTTCGCACGCTTCGGCAAGCGTTGGGGTAAATGGTTTTTCCACCAGCACGTTCTTACCCGCTTCGAGCGCTTTTTTCGCATAGTCGAAATGGCTGTCGACGTGGGTACAAATCACCACCAGCTTGACCTGCGGGTCGTTAAGGATGTCATCAAGCTGGCTGGTGAAGTGAATGCCGGCGTACTGCGGCTGCTGCTCCAGCTCCGGCTTTTCGCTGCGGCGGAAGATATGGGCAACGTTGAGCCTGTCTTTACGGAAGAGAACGAACGGAAGGTGGTAGCGGGTGGTGCTTTTACCAAACCCGATGAAGGCACAGTGCAGAGTCATTTCATTATCCTTTTTGATTTGAGCTGACTGTACCTTACTGCATTTTTCACCCGTATTTTGTTAAAACTGGACAAAGGTTTGCCCAAATTAGTTGGAGCTATAGCAAGGCGGCAAGGGAAGGCATCCCGATGAGCTTACTTGGGTAAGTGATTCGGGTAACTGAGCGCCGCCAACGCGGCTACGGCTTCAAATAAGAAAGATAGAGGTTTGCCCAAATTAGTTGGAGCTATAGCAAGGCGGCGAGGGCAGGCATCCCGATGAGCTGACTTGGGTAAGTGATTCGGGTAACTGAGCGCAGCCAACGCGGCTACGGCTTCAAATAAGAAGGGCAAAAAAAAAGCCAGCACCCGGCTGGCTAAAGTAATACTGGAAGCAATGTGAGCAATGTCGTGCTTTCAGGATGTCTCCGTAGGGGTCTCCCCTGAACGCATGGCAATAATAATCATTATCATTCGCACTTGTAAAGTGTTTTTTGAAAAAAAACGCATTGACTTGCGGTTCAAAGTCAATGATGTTTAAAAGGTTTTCTATAACTCATTGAGGAGAAAAGGATGAAATCAGTTGTTGTGCGTCACGCCGAACCTGGCGATGCGGAAGCTTTACAGAAAATGTATGCCCATCCGGCGCTTTACCGCGACACGCTACAGCTGCCTCATCCTCCTCTAAAAGCCTGGCATGACCGAATTACTGACCCCAGGCCGGGGAGCCGCCATCTGGTGGCCTGCATCGACGATGAAATTGTCGGGCAACTCACGGTGTCGGTTGAGCAGTCTCCGCGTCGCAGCCACGTTGCTACCTTCGGGATGGGGGTGCATTACGATCATCAGGGAAAGGGCATTGCGTCGGCTTTGCTTAAGGAAATGGTCGATCTCTGCGACAGATGGCTGCGCGTCGAACGCATTGAGCTGACGGTGTATACCGATAACGCCGCAGCGCTGGCGGTGTACCGCAAGTTTGGCTTCGAGGTGGAAGGCACCGGAACGCGCTTTGCGCTGCGCGACGGCGAGTATGTGGATGCGCATTTTATGGCACGTATTAGATCGGCGTGATTTTAACCCTCTCCCTCACGGGGAGAGGGTTAGCGTGAGGGGCAATCAATACCCCGCGGTTAGATCATCCACGGAACGCGGATCGGACGCGCCATACAGCTGCCCGTCCGGCGCAATCATAATACTCTGCGTGCTGCCCATCGCGGCTTTCACCTCAACGTTCTGCCCCTTCTCTTTCAGCAGCCTCAGCGTATCCGGGCTAAAGCCCTTCTCTACCCGCAGCTCATCCGGCAGCCACTGATGATGGAAGCGCGGCGCGTTGGTCGCTTCGCCCACGTTCATACCAAAATCGATGCTGTTGACCACCATTTGCAGCACGGTGGTAATAATTCGGCTGCCGCCGGGGCTGCCGGTTACCAGCCAGGTTTTCCCGTCCTTCACCACGATGGTGGGCGACATAGAGGACAGCGGGCGCTTGTGCGGCCCTACGGCGTTGGCCTCGCCGCCTACCAGCCCGTACACGTTCGGTACGCCCGGCTTAGCGGAGAAGTCATCCATCTGGTTATTCATCAGAATGCCGGTGTTTCCGGCGACAATACCGGTGCCGAAGGTAGTATTCAGGGTGTAGGTTACCGCGACCGCGTTACCGTCTTTATCCACGACGGAGAAATGCGTGGTCTGGTTGCTCTCGTACGGCGCCAGGTTGCCCGGCTTGATTTCACTCGACGGACGAGCCTTATTGATATCAATTTTTTCGGCCAGCGATTTTGCATAGGCCTTGCTGGTCAATGCCTGCCACGGCACCTTGACGAAGTCCGGGTCGCCGAGGTATTCCGAGCGATCCGCATAGGCATATTTTTCCGCCTCGGCCATGATTTGCAGCGTATCTGCGCTGCCAAAGCCGTACTTCGCAAGGTCGAAGTTTTCGAGGATATTGAGGATCTGCACGATGTGGATCCCGCCGGAAGACGGCGGCGGCATGGAATAGACTTCATAGCCACGGTACTCGCCGCTGACGGGTTTGCGCTCAATCGCCTTGTAGTTGGCCAAATCCGCTTTGCTTATCAGCCCGCCGTTCTTAGCCATCTCTTCGCTAATCTGGTCGGCAATCGCCCCTTTGTAGAAAGCATCGGGCCCCTGCTCGGCAATCATCTCCAGGCTTTTCGCCAGATTCGCCTGTACCAGCTTGTCGCCTTTCTGCAGCGGCTCTCCGTCCGCTTTCCAGAAGATAGCCTTGCTGTTGGCATGATTCGGGATCACTTCCGCGCCGTACTGCTTAAGGTCGTCTGCCAGCGCGTCGTTCACGATGATGCCGTCCCGCGCCAGCTTAATGGCGGGCTGCACCATTTTATTCAGCGGCATAGTGCCGTACTTTTCCAGCGCCAGGCTAAACCCCGCCACCGTACCCGGCGTGCCGGAGGCAAGGTGCGACGTCAGCGACTTTTTGCTGTCGGCATTGCCCTTATCGTCGAGGAACATATCCCGGCTGGCCCTTTCCGGCGCCATTTCGCGGAAGTCGATCGCGGTCGTTTTGCCGTCTTTGGTGCGCAGCATCATAAAACCGCCGCCGCCGATGTTGCCCGCCTACGGGTGCGTGACCGCAAGGGCATAACCTACGGCGACCGCAGCATCCACCGCGTTACCGCCCTGCTTTAAAATATCGACGCCAACCTGAGTCGCCGCCGCGTCCACCGAGGCCACCATGCCGTGCTCCGCTCGCACCGGATGATAAACGTCCATTTCCACGCCATAAGAGACCGGCGGAGGGGCGGCAATCACCGTCAAACATAGCCCGATTGTCAGCGCCGGAATGGCGACCCAGCGCAAAGTTTTCCACTGCTTTATCATCGTTATATCCTCATTTACCCGGGGAAAGTCCCCGCTTAATCCTGGTTCACAAATCCGAAATAATCATCGTGATGAATGAAACCGAGTAAACTTAGGGGAACCCCTGACGGGAGGAGATAACGATGAAAAAGGTATGGCTTCTGGCAGCCCTTCTGCCGCTAACCGCGCTCGCACAGCCGCTCAACACCACCAATAACCCTAACCTGCCGGGCTATCAGAACCCGAGCCAGCAGCGGATGCTAACGCAGATGCAAACGCAGCAATCCCAGCAGCAGGGCATGTTAAAACAGCAGATACAAACGCAGAGCAAGCTCCAGCAACAGCAGCTTCAGACGCAGCTCAACAATAATCAGCAGCGCGTGCTGCAGTCGCAGCCGGGCATGAGCCAGCAGCCGCTGCCGAACACCAATGGTGGGATGCTAAAAGGAAATAACGGCGGCATGTTGAATCAAAACAGTTCAACGCTGCCGCCGCCAGTCACGCCGTAGGCGTTATGCGGAGAAGTTCGGGCCTATCTCGTCGATGCGATCGGTACAGATTGCATCGACGCCCCACTGCAGCAGCACGGCCGCACGGTGGGGAACGTTCACGGTATAAACCAAAATATACAGTCCGGCCGCTTTCAGCGCCTTCACCCTGGCCTCATCCAGCAGCTGATGATTCAGGTGAATAGACACGCACTGTAAGCGCGTGGTCAGCGCCTGCCAGTCATCACGCCACTCATCCAGCAGCAGGCCGCGAGGCAGTTCAGGTGCCGCAAGCTGCGCGGCTTCCAGGGCTTCAATCTCGAAAGAAGAAAGCAGCGGTGCCGTTTGCCCGGCCCACAGTTCACGAGCCGCCAGAGCGACCACTTTCCCGGTTTCTGCTTCCAGCCCGGTGGTCGGTTTTATCTCGATGTTCGCCATCATGCCGTGCTGCCTACAGCGTTCGGCCACCTGAGAAAGCAGCGGCAGCGGCTCGCCGGCAAATTCACGGCTGAACCAGCTTCCGGCGTCGACCTTCAGCAAATTATCCCAGGTCAGCTCGCCGGCAATACCCCAGCCGTTGCTGGTGCGCTCGAGCGTGTCGTCGTGCAGCAGGAAGATTTGCCCGTCGCGGGAAAGCTTGGCATCAAACTCAATCATCGTGTGGCCGTAACGCGCCCCAACGTCGATTGCCGCAAGGGTGTTTTCCGGCGCCAGCTTACCGCCGCCACGGTGGGCGACGATTTTTGGATAAGGCCAGTTGCTCATAAACGTTGTCCGTTTTTGCCATCAAAGAAGTGCAAATGTTCTTCCGGCAGATGCACCCAAAGCGTAGTACCCGGCTGCGGGCGTTCCTGGTGCCCAAGGCGAATCACCACCTTTTGACCGCCCCAGCGGCCATGCACCAGGTTATCAGCCCCCAGCATTTCAAGGGTTTCCACCACGATCGGTATGCCACCGGCTTGCTGAGAGCTTATCGCAATATGTTCCGGGCGGATACCCAGCGTCATTGGGGGGCCAACCCATTGTAAACGCTGGCTACCAATAGGCAGTGTATCTCCGCCATTTAGCTCAAAGCGTGAACCATCGATGCTGATGCTGCCATCAAGCAGGTTCATCGCCGGGGAGCCAATAAAACTTGCCACAAAGCGGCTGGCAGGGCGTTCGTAAACCTCAACGGGGGTGCCAATCTGCTCCGCCACGCCCTTGTTCATCACCATCACGCGCTGGGCGAGGGTCATCGCTTCAACCTGGTCGTGCGTCACGTACAGGCTGGTGGTTTTCAGGCGGCGATGAAGCTGCTGAAGTTCAAGACGCATCTGTACGCGCAGCTTGGCATCAAGGTTGGACAGCGGCTCGTCGAACAGGAATACCGCCGGATCACGCACGATGGCGCGGCCCATGGCAACACGCTGGCGCTGGCCGCCGGAAAGCTCGCGCGGGCGACGGGTCAACAGCGTGTCCAGCTCCAGAATACGGGCGGCTTCCAGCACCTTCTGGCGGATCTGCTCTTTGCCGAGGCCACGGATTTTCAGGCCCCAGGCCATGTTCTCTTCTACCGTCATGTGCGGATAGAGCGCGTAGTTCTGGAATACCATCGCGATGCCGCGCTCTTTGGGTTCCATGTCGGTCACGCGCTGGCTGTCAATCCAGATATCCCCGCTGGTCACCTGCTCCAGCCCGGCCACCATACGCAGCAGCGTAGATTTCCCGCAGCCGGAAGGCCCGACCATCACGATGAACTCGCCGTCCGCAACGTCAACGGTCAGCGGCTGAATGACCTGGGTTTTACCGTCCCAGCTCTTGGTTACTGCCTGTAATTTTAAACCAGCCATGAAAGATTCCTACTTCTCACTGTCAACCAGACCACGCACGAAGGCGCGCTGCATAACTAAAACGATAACAACCGGCGGAACAAGCGTCAGCAGCATTGCCGCCATGACCTGGTTCCACTGCGTGACGCCATCACCGCTGGCAATCATGCCCTTGATCCCCGCCACGGCGGTGCCCAGGTCAGCGTCGGTGATAATCAGCAGCGGCCAGAGATACTGGTTCCAGCCATAGATAAAGGTGATCACGAACAGCGCCGCCAGGTTGGTTTTGGACAGCGGCAGCACGATGTCGAAGAAAAAGCGCATCGGCGAGGCGCCGTCGATGCGGGCCGCTTCCATCAGCTCGTCTGGCAGCGTCATGAAAAACTGGCGAAACAGGAACGTGGCCGTGGCCGACGCCATCAGCGGCAGCGTCAGGCCGGTATAGCTGTCGAGCATTTTAAGGTTAGAGATAACCTCAACCGTCGGGAAAATACGCACTTCGACCGGCAGCATCAGGGTGATAAAAATCATCCAGAAGAACAGGTTGCGCAGCGGGAAGCGGAACCAGACGATGGCGAACGCCGACAGCATCGACACGGCGATTTTACCGACGGTGATCACCAGCGCCATCACCGTGCTGTTAAACAGCATGCGGCTGAACGGCGCGCTGTTTACCGCCACGCCGTTGGTCCAGATGTAGCTGAGGTTCTCCCACAGATGGGTGCCAGGGATCAGCGTCATCGGGGTGTCGAAGACGGCTTTGTTGTCCAGCGTTGCGGCAACAAACGCCACGTACAGCGGGAACAGAATGACGATGATGCCAAGAATCAGCATGGTGTGGCTGAAGATAGTCAGTCCGCGACGGTTCTCAATCATTGGTAGCGCACCTTACGTTCAACGAAGCGGAACTGAACCACCGTCAGGACAATCACCAGCAGCATCAGCACCACCGATTGCGCCGCCGAGGAAGATAGATCCAGCCCGGCAAACCCTTCGCGATAAATCTTGTAGATAAGCGTGGTGGTAGCCTGCACCGGGCCACCGCCGGTTGCCGCGTCAATCACCGGGAAGGTGTCGAAGAAGGCATACACCAGGTTCACCACCAGCAGGAAGAAGCTCACCGGGGCGATAAGCGGCAGCGAGATAAAGAAGAAGCGGCGAACGGGGCCAGCGCCGTCAATGGCTGCGGCTTCCACCAGCGAGCGCGGAATCGACTGCAGGGCGGCGAAGAAGAACAGGAAGTTGTAGCTAATCTGCTTCCACACGGAGGCAAACACCACCAGGAACATCGCCTGGCCGCTGTTTTGCGCGTGGTTCCAGTTATAGCCAAACTCTTCCAGCACGTGGGTAATCAGCCCGCGCCCCGGGTTAAACAGGAAGATCCACAGCACCGCGGCAATGGCGGGCGCTACGGCGTAGGGCAGCAGCATCAGCGTCTGATAAAGACGGCTGCCGCGCACCACATAATCCACCAGGGCGGCAAAGAACAGCGAAGCCAGCAGCCCGCAGCCCGCCACCAGGCCACTGAAGATTATGGTGGTGTAGAAAGAGTCCAGATAGTAGCTATCGTGGAACAGCTGCACGAAGTTATCCAGGCCAACAAAGTGGCTGGACAGACCAAACGGGTCAAGGTTTTGCAGCGAGTACCAGAGGGCTTCGCCCGCCGGCCAGATAAAGAAAATAACGGTGATGATCAGCTGCGGCAGGACCAGCGCATAAGGGAGCCAACTTGAACGGAACACCGGGCGAAATGATGACATAGGGTTACTCGGTTAATGTTGTTACAGGCGGAGCTTTGCCCCTCAGCACAGCGCTCCCCTGTAAAGGAGAGCGAGCACTATCCCCTCCCTTTTCAGAGAGAGGATGAGGGTAGAACTTAAGACTTGGTAGACTGCTCGAAGCGACGCAGCAGCTGGTTACCACGCTCAACGGAAGCGTCCAGCGCCTGCTGAGGCGTTTTCTTACCGGTCCAGACGGACTCCAGCTCTTCGTCAACCACGGTACGGATCTGCGGCATGTTGCCCAGACGCAGGCCTTTGGTGAACGGCAACGGTGGCTTGTTCAGCATCTGGCGAGTGGCGGTATCCGCACCCGGGTTCTTGTCGTAGAAGCCTTCTTTACGGGTCAGGTCGTAAGCGGCGGTGGTGATCGGCAGGTAGCCGGTTTTCTGGTGCCATTCAGCGGCGATTTCTGGCTTAGCCAGGAACTGCATGAATTCAGCCACGCCGGTATAGGTTGGCTTGTCTTTACCCTGCATCACCCACAGGCTTGCACCGCCGATGATGGCGTTCTGTGGTGCGCCCTTCACGTCTGCGTCGTAGGGCATCATGCCTACGCCGTAGTTGAATTTCGCGTACTGGCGGATATCAGCCAGGGAGCCGGAAGACGCGGTAGTAATCGCGCAGTCACCGTTGTAGAACTTCTCGGTGGACTCGTCTTTACGACCGTAATAGGTGAAGTCGCCTTTCTTGTTCATCGCTTCCAGCAGGGCAATGTGTTTCACCTGCTCAGGTTTGTTGAACTCAAGAGCGGCATCAGTACCGTCAAAGCCGTTGTTTTTGGTGGCAAACGGCAGGCCGTGCCAGGCGCTGAAGTTCTCCAGCTGGATCCAACCCTGCCAGCCGCTGGCGTAGCCGCACTTCATGCCCGCTGCGCGCAGTTTGGCGCTGTAGTCAGCCACGTCCTGCCAGGTTTTAGGCGGCTGATCCGGGTTCAGGCCAGCTTTTTTGAATGCGTCTTTGTTGTAGTACAGCACCGGGGTGGAGCTGTTGAAAGGCTGGGACAGCAGGTGGCCCGTTTTGGAATCGGTGTAGTAACCGGCGACGGTCGGCACAAACTGGGACTCGTCGAAGCTGATACCCGCATCTTTGAACACTTCGTAGACCGGCTTGATCGCTTTAGAAGCCATCATGGTCGCGGTGCCGACTTCATATACCTGCAGAATGGCCGGGGCGTTACCGGAACGGTATGCCGCGATACCCGCCGCCAGGTTCTGTTCGTAGTTGCCTTTATAAACCGGCACAATTTTGTAATCAGGGTGCGTTTCGTTGAAACGGTTTGCCAGAGAATCCACTTCTTTACCCAGTTCCCCGTCCATCGAATGCCAGAAAGGAATGGTGGTCACGGCCATGGCCTGGGAGGCAAATGCCATACCCAGCGCCAGGGCTAAAGCTGTGTGTCGTAACGATGTCATTCGGGTATCTCTCTTGTTGTGCCGGATGCGCGAAATCACGCGTTTTATGCTCGCGAGGTAACATGACACGCTCGAATGACAGAAAAATAACGGCTGGATGACAGAATAGTTACAGCAGAGTGAATGAAATGTTTCTTTGTTGACGGGAGATATATTTTCTTTCTGCCCTGCGGGCAGAGGATGCAAACAAAAAAAACGGCAACCGAGGTTGCCGTTTTGCTTTTATTAGCCGCCTAAGTAGGCACTTCGTACCGCTTCGTTCGCCAGTAGCGCATCGCCGGTGTCTTCCAGCACCACGTGGCCGTTTTCCAGCACGTAGCCCCGGTCGGCCAGCTTCAGCGCCTGGTTGGCGTTCTGTTCAACGAGGAAGATGGTCATCCCTTCGCTGCGCAGCTGCTCGATGGTGTCGAAGATTTGCTGGATGATGATCGGCGCTAACCCCAGCGACGGTTCATCTAACAGTAACAGACGCGGCTGGCTCATCAGTGCGCGGCCAATCGCCAGCATCTGCTGCTCGCCACCGGACATGGTGCCCGCCCGCTGAATACGGCGCTCGTGCAGGCGCGGGAACAGATCGTAGACGCGCTTAATACGGTCCTGGAACTGGTCACGCTCGGCAAAAAAGCCGCCCATCGCCAGATTTTCTTCCACCGTCATGCGGGAGAAGACGCGACGCCCTTCCGGCACAATCGCCACGGCCTCACGCATGATGCGCGCGGTGTGCCAGTCTGTAATATCTTTGCCATCAAACACAACGCGGCCGCTGGTGGCGCGTGGGTCGCCGCAAAGCGTTCCGAGCAGCGTGGTTTTGCCCGCGCCGTTGGCACCGATGAGCGTAACAATTTCGCCTTGTTTTATATGCAAACTGACATCGTGCAGCGCCTGGATCTTTCCGTAGTGGGCGCTCACCTTGTCAAACGACAGCATTATATTTTCCATCTTAAGCCTCACCCAGATAGGCGCGAATGACGTCAGGGTTGTTGCGGATTTGCTCCGGCGTGCCGTTGGCCAACGGCGTTCCCTGATTCACCACGTAGATACGGTCAGAAATGCCCATAACCAGCTTCATGTCGTGCTCAATCAGCAACACCGTGGTGTTGTGGTGATTACGCAATTCCATGATCAACTCATCCAGCTCATGGGTTTCTTTCGGGTTAAGGCCAGCGGCAGGCTCGTCCAGCATCAGGATCTCCGGCTGGGTCACCATGCAGCGAGCAATCTCAAGGCGGCGCTGGTCGCCATAGGCCAGGTTACTCGCCTGGCGGTTAGCGTGCTCCAGCAGCCCGATACGCTCAAGCCAGGTTGCCGCTCTGTCCAGCGCTTCGCTCTGCGCACGGCGGAAGCCCGGGGTTTTTAGCAACCCTGAGAAAATACCGGTTTTCAGCTGCTGATGCTGGGCGACCAGCAGGTTCTCAATCACCGTCATTTCACGGAACAGGCGAACGTGCTGGAAAGTACGCACCACGCCCATACGCGCAATCTGCTGGCCGGGTAAGCCTTCCAGATGCTGGTCGCGAAGCATAATGGTGCCGCCGGTCGGCTTATAGAAGCCGGTCAGACAGTTAAATACCGTGGTTTTACCGGCCCCGTTCGGGCCGATAAGCGAAACAATTTCCTGTGGGTGCAGCTCAAGCGAGACATTGTTGACGGCCAGCAGGCCGCCGAAACGCATCATCAGACCGCTTACGGATAACAATGGCTGACTCATGCCTGCTCTCCTTTCACTACTTGCTCTTTCCTCAGTTTAACGTGCGGGCGCGTCATCGGCAGCAGGCCCTGCGGACGCCAAATCATCATCAGCACCATCAGGCCGCCGAGCACCAGCATGCTGTACTCGTTCAGGTCACGCATCAGCTCGCGAGAGACAACCAGCAGGACAGCGGCCAGAATTACCGCGAACTGCGAGCCCATCCCGCCCAGTACCACAATCGCCAGCACAAACGCCGACTCGGCGAAGGTGAAGGATTCCGGGCTGACAAAGCCCTGGCGTGCGGCAAACAGCGTCCCGGCAAAGCCAGCAAATGCGGCGCTGATAGTGAACGCGGTCAGCTTAATGCGGGTCGGGTTCAGGCCCAGCGAGCGACAGGCGATTTCATCTTCGCGCAGCGCTTCCCAGGCGCGGCCCAGCGGCATACGCAGCAGGCGGTTAATCACGAACAGCGACAGCACCACCAGCAGCAGCGCGACCAAATAAAGGAAGATAACCCTGTCGCTCGGGTCATAGGCCACGTTAAAGAAGTTGCTGAAAGTATCCCAGCCGCCTTCGCGAGCGGTGCGGCTAAACTCCAGGCCGAAGAAGGTGGGTTTTGGGATCTGGCTGATGCCGTTAGGGCCGCCGGTGATCTCGGTATTGTTCAGCAGCAGGATACGGACGATTTCGCCGAAGCCCAGCGTCACGATCGCCAGATAGTCACCGCGCAGGCGCAATACCGGGAAGCCGAGCAGGAAGCCCGCAGCGGCTGCGACCAGGCCCGCCAGCGGCAGACAGGTCCAGAAACCCAGGCCGTAATAGTGGTTCAGCAGCGCAAAGGTATAAGCACCGATGGCATAAAAACCGCCGTAGCCCAGCACCAGCAGGCCAGACAGCCCGACCACCACGTTCAGCCCCAGGCCGAGGATGATGTAAATCATGGTTAACGTAGCAATATCCACGGTACCGCGTGAAACCAGGAATGGCCACGCGACGGCCGCCACCAGCAGCGCCACCAGGAACAGCTTTTGCTTAGCCGTTGAGCCATCCAGCGCAGGCAGCACAAACTTCGGCCCGGACACTTTCTTCATGCCCTTCTGGAACAGCGGGCGCAGCAGCTGGAACACCAGCACCGCAGCCGTGCCAATGTAAACCCATTCCCAGCGCACGGAAGGGGCGCTGTTAACCACCAGTTTGGTGCCGTCCAGGCTAAGCTGAACGCCCATAAATACCGATGCTAAAACGAAGAACATGGCCGCGGAGAGCAGCGAAAAAACAAAGTGCATCGGTTTCATACTTTCTCAACCTCCGGACGACCCAGGATCCCGGTAGGCATCACCAGCAGCACCACAATCAGCAGCGCGAAGGAGACGACGTCTTTATATTCCGTACTCAGATACGCAGAAGTCAGCGCTTCGGCAACGCCGAGGATCAGGCCGCCGATCATCGCGCCAGGAATACTGCCGATGCCGCCAAGCACCGCCGCGGTAAAGGCTTTCATGCCCGCCATGAAGCCGATATACGGGTTGATAACGCCGTAGAACTGGCCCAGCAGCACGCCGGCCACCGCCGCCATTGCGGCCCCAATGACGAAGGTGAGCGAGATAACGCGGTCGGTGTTAATACCGAGCAGGCTGGCCATTTTCAGGTCTTCAGCACAGGCACGGCAGGCGCGCCCCATGCGGGAATAGCGAATGAACAGCGTCAGCGCCAGCATCGCGAGGAACGTCACCACCCAGATAACCAGCTGCATAGTGGTAATGGTGGCGGTGAAGTTATCGCTCGCCCCCACGATCCACTGGCCGTTAAACAGGCTTGGCAGCGCGATGTCGCGCGAACCTTCCGTCAGGCTGACGTAGTTTTGCAGGAAGATGGACATCCCGATGGCGGAAATCAGCGCAATCAGGCGTTTGGAGTTACGCACCGGCTTGTAGGCGACGCGCTCAATGCTCCAGCCGTAGGCGCTGGCAATGATAATGGCACCAATAAAACCTGCGCCTACCAGCATCCAGCCCACATCAATGCCGAGCATCATAAGCGCGGCGATGATCATGAAAGAGACGTAGCTGCCGATCATGTACACCTCGCCGTGGGCGAAGTTGATCATACCAATAATGCCGTACACCATCGTATAGCCGATGGCAATCAGCGCATAGGTACTGCCCAGCGTGACGCCGTTAAACATCTGCTGCAGGAAGTAGAGAAACTGCTCGGACATAACTTAACCTTTTAAAAACCCCCAGCATAGGCCGGGGGTTGGATGACTGTGTAGCCTTCGCCTTACTTCGCCACGGTGGACGACCCATCGGCGTGCCACTGGAAGACACCGAAATCAAATCCTTTCAAATCGCCTTTCTCATCCCAGTTCAGCGGCCCAATCACGGTGTTTGCACCGTGTGCTTTTAAATCTTTCACCAGCGCAGCAGGATCTTTGCTGCCGGTGCGGTCCATGGCGGTGGCCAGAGACTGAACTGCCGCGTAGGTGATCCACACATACGGGCCGCTCGGGTCTTTTTTCGCCGCTTTCAGTTCGTCAACGATAGTTTTGTTGGCCGGATCCTGATCGTAGCGCTTAGGCATGGTCACCAGCATTCCTTCGCCAGCAGGGCCGGCGATGTTGGACAGGGATGCGTTACCTACGCCTTCCGGCCCCATAAACTGAGTTTTCAGACCAACGGCGCGTGCCTGGCGCAGGATCTGCCCCATTTCCGGGTAGTAACCACCGTAATAGACGAAATCGATGTTTTCTTTCTGCAGGCGGGCGACCAGGGTGGAGAAGTCTTTGTCCCCGGCGGTGATCCCGTCGAAGAACACAATGTTCGCTCCGCCTTTTTTCAGGCCATCCTGCACGGAACGCGCGAGGCCTTCGCCGTACTGCTGCTTATCGTGAATGATCGCGATACGCTGCGGCTTAACGTGTTCCAGAATAAAGTTGGACGCCGTTGGGCCCTGGGAGGAGTCGAGGCCAGCGGTACGCATAATCATGCCGTAGCCGCGCTGGGTCAGCTCAGGGTTGGTCGCCCCAGGGGTGATCATCAGGATGCCTTCATCTTCATAGATGTCGGAAGCCGGCTGGGTGGAAGAAGAGCAAAGGTGGCCGATAACGTACTTCACGCCGTCATTAACGATTTTGTTGGCAACCGCTACGGCTTGTTTAGGATCGCACGCGTCGTCATATTCAACGCCGACCAGTTTATCGCCTTTGATCCCGCCTTTGGCGTTGATGTCTTTGATAGCCTGGCGGGCGCCGTTAAATTCCATGTCGCCCCACTGCGCTACCGGGCCTGACATTGCCCCGACAACAGCCACTTTAATGTCTTCAGCGGTTGCCGCGTGAGACACAGCCAACGCCACCAGCCCGGCAAGTAATGTCTTCGCGTTTATCTTCATTCGTTCCATCCCCATAACTTGGTTAAAAAACACGCAGTGCTTTTTGTAATCAATGACCATTTTTATCAGTGCCTTTAAGGAGTTAGCGGCAAAATTTACATTTTACACAATTAAACTCTCTATTTTTCAGGCGATTAAGTAGAGATAATATTCTGTATTTCGCCATAGTTAAACAAAAAAAAGCACTGAAATCAGCATAAAATAGCGGTACAAAGAGCCGAACAATTCACTACGTTTTAGTGCTTTGTTCTGGTCATGATTCAATCCGCCGCGTTTCAGGCTGGCTTACCTTTGCACCAAAAAGTAATCAACTGCTAAGCGGGATAAAAAAGATAAAGCGTCTGAGGCAAATAAATTGGTTACACTCGTGGTTTTCCCGCTTTTTGGTTAGCTCACTTATGAAACTCACTATCATTCGTCTGTTTGAGTTTAGCGCTCAGGATAAAATTGACCTCGGTAAGATCTGGCCGGAATATTCCAGCGGCTCGCTAACGCTTAGCGACAATGAAAGGATCTACGCAGCAAAATTTAACGATCGTCTGCTGGGCGCGGTGAGAGTGACGCTGACCGGCACGCAGGGTGCGCTGGATTCACTGCGAGTACGTGAAATTACCCGCCGCCGCGGCGTAGGCCAGTATTTACTGGAAGAGGTGATGCGGGATAACTCAGCGATTACGCACTGGTGGCTGGCGGATGTCGGCGTTGAAGACCATCACGTGATGACGGCGTTTATGCTGGCTTCCGGGTTTATCGAGCTAAGCGGCGGCTGGGAGAAATAGCAGCCCCTCACCCCGACCCTCTCCCAAAGGGAGAGGGAGTAAACACTAAAACGGCAACCCAGGGTTGCCGTTTGCTTTTATTTTGCGTCGGTGGCCGTGCCGTTGGCATGCCAGGTGAACACGCCGAATTCAAAGCCTTTCAGATCGCCCTTCTGATCCCAGGACAGCGGCCCCATCACGGTATCCACGGTCGCCCCTTTCAGGTACTTAGAGATTGCAGCCGGATCTTCGCTCTGGTTAAGGCCCGCGGCCAGAGACTGCAGCGCCGCGTAGGTTGTCCAGACGAATGCGCCGCTTGGATCCTGTTTCTTCGCTTTAATGGCGTCCACAATCGGTTTGTTAGCAGGAACCTGGTCGTAGTTCTTAGGCTTGGTCACCAGCAGGCCTTCCGCAGAATCCCCGGCGATATTAGACAGCGAAACGTTCGCCACGCCTTCCGGACCCATAAACTGGGTTTTCAGGCCAGCCGCGCGGGACTGGCGCAGGATCTGCCCCATTTCCGGGTGGTAGCCGCCGTAGTACACGAAGTCGATGTTTTCTTTCTTCAGGCGCGCAACCAGCGTAGAGAAGTCTTTCTCACCGGCGGTAATACCGTCGAAGAAGACCACGTTGGCGCCGCCTTTTTTCAGGCCGTCCTGCACGGAACGCGCCAGGCCTTCGCCGTACTGCTGCTTGTCGTGGATAACGGCAATGCGCTTAGGCTTCACGTGTTCCAGAATGTATTTTGCCGCCGTTGGGCCCTGATCTGAATCCAGACCGGTAGTGCGCAGGGTCAGCTTATAGCCACGCGCGGTCAGCTCCGGTGCCGTTGCTGCAGGCGTGATCATCAGAATACCTTCGTCTTCGTAGATATCAGACGCTGGCTGTGTGGAAGAAGAGCACAGATGACCGATGACGTACTTGATGCCGTCGTTCACCACTTTGTTCGCTACCGCTACCGCTTGTTTCGGGTCACAGGCATCGTCATATTTGGTGATAACCAGCTTATCGCCTTTGATCCCGCCTTTGGCGTTAATGTCGGCAACCGCCTGCTCGGCGCCGGTGAATTCCTGATCGCCGTATTGCGCTACCGGCCCCGACATTGCCCCTACTACCGCGACCTTAATATCTTTTGCCATCGCCGCGTGGCTCATTGCCAGTGCAATGCATCCTGCCAGTAAGGCTTTACCCGTCATTTTCATCCTGAGAGTCCCCATTGTTATGGTTATTGAATTTGTTGTGCTGTTGTTTTTTAGCGCATTATTCTGTTTGTAGGCATAAGAAAAGCATATGACTGCTAACTTAAGGGCGACAGCCGGCGCTACGGCAGCACACTATGCTAAACATAGCGCCATTTGCGATAATTTGGAAAGACATATTTGAAGGTTAGATAACGGGAATGTGACAAAAAAATAACCGCGCCGGAACGCCTCCTGGCGCGGGGGAGCAAGCGTCGCAATCACCAGCCCGCAGGCAGGTATCCCAGAGCGGAAGCGACCGCATAAACGGCACTGCAGAGGTAAAGCAACACAATGAAAATCTGAATCAGCGGATGAGTCATAAACGGCGGGCAGGTCCAGCCCGGCGTAACATCGCCGCTGCGACGAGCGCCTTTGATCATCAGAATCGGCATAATCGACAGAATCACGCCGCTGAACACGCCGGCAAAATAAAGCGCGTTCACAAACGACACCAGCCCGCTGTAGGCCAGCACGAACGGCGGCACCGCCACCACCAGCAGCACCAGGAAACGCTTCAGGGAGAGCTCATCGCTGCCCAGGCGGAAGCGGTCAAAGATATTGGTCAGGAAGCTGCCGCCCAGCCCCCAGTATGACGTCAGCATGGCGCAGAGCGCGAAGAGGTTCGCCGAGAAGAACGCCCACTCTCCCAGCGCTTTCCCCCAGGAAATGGTCGCTACCTCAGAGATATCGTCCAGGCCGTTCAGCATGATGACCGACATCGGCACCAGCGCCAGTAGCGCGAACGTCACCACCATGCCAACGATAATCGCCTTCGGCAGCTTCTCAGGCTTGTCGGCAAAACCTCGCGCCATCTCCGGCACGATGTACTGCGCCGAGAAGCAGAACACTACCACGTTGAACACCGGCACCATGTACAGCCAGTTGCCTTCCAGCAGGTAGCCCACGCTGGTCGTCTCTTTCAGCAAAGTAGCGATAACCAGCACCGCGATCATCACCACCATGCCGATGCTGATAAACTTTTCCCCGCGCCCGATAGCCTTCAGGCCCATGTACAGCACGCCCGCGGCCGGAATGAAAAACAGTACGCTGCCCAGCGCCGGAGAGATGCCAAACAAGAAGTGCAGCAGTTTACCGCTCCCGGTCATATAGGCGGTTAGCGCGCCCACGCTGTTCACGCAAACCGAGAGGAACATCATCAGTGCGCCAAAGCGCCCGACGTAGCGCAGCGACAGCCCGCTTAGCTGCAGGTGCTGGCGGGTTCGCAAGGTGGATTCCGCGACGTAAAGCATCGTCACGGTAGTCAGGCTGCCAACAAGCACCAGCCAGAACAGCAGCGGCCAGAAGCCTGCTTTGCTCGACGCATAGGCGATGGAAAGCACGCCCGCGCCGATGTTGGTGCCGACGATCATCGACACGCCTTCAACGAAGCTCAGGGATTTACCGGGGACAGTCGTTCGCTCCCCACGCGCGAGGGCGGGAGAGAAGGTGGAGTTTTCAGACATAATATTTTCCGTATTACTCCGGCGGTAGCGCCCGCCGGAAAACAGGGGATATCAGGGTGATAAACCACTTCACGCTGGGCAACAAAATCTGGTGCTATAGCGGGCTTCCCTGCCGCCGCAAACTCCGGGCTTTAGCCCTTCAGCACCTGGGACAGAATGCCCAGCGCTCTGGTGAACTGAGCATCAGGAATGGTCAGCGGATACAGGAAGCGAATAACGTTGCCGTAGACGCCGCAGCTCAGCAGTAGAAGCCCTTGTTCCTGAGCCTTAAGCTGAACTTCGCGGGTAAATTCTGGCGAAGGTTTCCCGGTCTGCGGATCGTTAAACTCAACCGCCACCATCGAGCCCTGCCCGCGTACGTCAACAATCGCCGGGCAGCCGTGGCGAGCCTGGTTCAGCACCTCTTTCAGGTGTTCGCCAAGCTGGGTGGCGCGCTTGCACAGCTGCTCTTCTTTAATGACATCCAGCACCGCATGAGCCGCAGCAACCGCCAGCGGGTTACCCGCATAAGTACCGCCCAGGCCACCGGGCGCCGGCGCATCCATCACTTCAGCGCGACCCACAACGCCCGACAGCGGGAAACCACCGGCCAGGCTTTTCGCCATCGTCATCAGGTCAGCTTTAACGTCGTAGTAGTCCATGGCGAACAGCTTGCCGGTGCGCGCAAAACCGGTCTGCACTTCATCGGCAATCAGCAGAATGCCGTGGGTGTCGCACAGCTTACGCAGCGCCTGCATAAATTCAGGTGGCGCAACGTTGAAGCCGCCTTCACCCTGAATCGGCTCCAGCGCGATGGCCGCAACCTGATCGGCAGCGATATCCGCCTTAAAGATACGATCCAGGCTTTTCAGCGCATCCTCAGTAGTGACGCCGTGCGCTGCATCGGGGTAAACCGCGTGGTAAACGGAGCCTGGGAAAGGGCCGAAACCGATTTTATAAGGCGCCACTTTGCCGGTCAGCGCCATGGTCATAAAGGTACGGCCATGGAAGCCCCCGCCGAAGGTGATCAGGCCGGGGCGTTTGGTATAAGCGCGGGCGATTTTGACGGCATTCTCAACGGCTTCAGCGCCGGTAGTGAAGAACGCGGTTTTTGCCGGGCCGTCGATTGGCGCCAGCTCGTTGATGCGCTCCGCCAGCGAAACGTAGCTTTCATAAGGGACAATCTGGTACGCAGTATGGGTAAAGGCCTGCAGCTGTTTTTCTACCGCGGCAATCACTTTAGGATGGCGATGGCCGGTATTCAACACCGCAATCCCGGCGGCAAAATCAATCACTTCATTGCCTTCCACATCCCACAGGGTGGCGTTCTCCGCTTTCTCTGCAAAATAGCTACACATCACGCCCACGCCGCGCG
Source organism: Alychna victa (assembly GCA_018250175.1). Lineage (NCBI taxonomy): Eukaryota > Metazoa > Arthropoda > Insecta > Lepidoptera > Hesperiidae > Alychna > Alychna victa. The sequence goes on from DWNI01000005.1 coordinate 83,346, forward strand.
GGGTGGCCTGTAAACGACGCTGATTCAGCTCTGCACTTTTCACCTTGGTCTCTCCTGTTATGTGAGTCACTTTACCGCAACAAACTAGAAACAATGTCGTTTATTTACACAGGTATTGGCCCTATAATCGAGTACCAATTAAGATTATCTGAGGGATCCAATTGCGAGATTTAGTGGGTGATCTGATTCTTGTCCGGCTGCAGGAAGAGACCGACAACCTGCTGCATAAGCGCCTTTACAACGCGCTACGGCGCTCTATTCTGGATGGCTCATTGCCGCCCCATGGCCGTTTGCCCGCCTCTCGCGACTTAGCCAGCGAACTTAACATTTCACGTAACACTGTTTTAACAGTTTATGAGCAACTGATGACCGAGGGCTATGTTGTCTCCCGCCAGGGCAGCGGAACATTTGTTGAAAAAACGCTGCCGGATCGCTTCACCTCCGCAGGCGACATGGGTAAAAGCGGCGCGGCTACTGCCCCGGAGGTTTCGATTTCCCGCCGTGGGCAGCATCTTTTGTCCCAGGTTAGCGCCAGCCCGCGCCAGTGGGGCGCTTTTATTCCCGGCGTTCCGGATGTTAACGCCTTCCCTCATCCGTTATTCAGCAAGATCCAGGCACGCATCAGCCGCCGCCCTAAACCGGAGCGCCTCAGCTACAGCTGCAACGGCGGTACGCCTGAGCTACAGCATGCTCTTGTCGACTATTTGCGGGTTTCTCGCGGGGTAAATTGCCAGGTCGATCAAATACTGATCACCGAAGGGATCCACCAGGGGATTGACCTGGTGACCCGAATGCTGTGCGACAGGGACGATCTGGCGTGGATCGAAGAGCCTTCCTACTGGGGAATTCGCCACATACTGACGATGAATGACGTGCGGATAACGCCGTTGACCGTCGACGCGAACGGTCTCTGCCCGCCGGAGAAAGTCACCGAAGCGCCGCGCTTAATCTTTGTCACGCCCTCTCATCAGTACCCGCTGGGTGCGGTAATGAGCCTGGAGCGTCGTCAGCGCCTGCTGGCCCTTGCCCGCCAGCACGGAAGCTGGATTATTGAAGATGATTATGACAGCGAATTTCGCTTCTCAGGCCAGCCGATCCCCGCTCTGCAGGGGCTGGTGGCCGAAGCGCCGGTGGTTTACATCGGTACCTTCAGCAAAACGCTTTATCCAGGGCTGAGGCTCGGCTACGTGGTGCTGCCGCGCCCGCTGGTCAATGATTTGAAAACCGCCCATGCGGAGCTGTATCGCGGCGGCCATTCGCTTATCCAGCAGGCGCTGGCGGAATTTATCACCGCCGGGCACTATTCTGCCCATATTCGGCGTATGCGCCTGCTGTACGGCCGCCGTCGTGCCTTCCTGAGCGAGCTTATCTCCCGCCACTGCGGCCCGCAGGCGCTGTCCGACTTCAGCGACAACGCCGGGCTGCATCTGATTTTGAACCTGCCGGATGATACTGATGATGTGGCGATTGCGCAGCGCGCCAACGCCCGCAATATTCTGGTGCGGCCGCTGTCGCGTTATTACCTCACCGGACAGCGCAGGAAGGGATTATTGATGGGGTTTGCCAGCCTGCCGGAGAGCGAAATGGAGGCGGCATTTGACGTGCTGCTGGCGTGTATGCCGGAGCATAAAAAGCAAAACGCCCCAGCATAAGTGGGGCGTTCTCAGTGCGTCGTACGGTATCGGCGTTAAGCTTCGATAGCGGCGCGCAGTTTTTTCATTGCGTTCTTTTCGAGCTGGCGAACGCGCTCGGCGGAAACGCCATAGCGGTCTGCAAGTTCCTGCAGCGTGCTCTTGTTGTCTTCATCTAACCAGCGCGCGCGGATAATCTGCTGGCTGCGCTCGTCCAGGCCCTGCATCGCATCGCTCAGCTTGTCTGCGGCGTGAGATTCCCAGTTGTCGTCCTCAATGCCGTCGGCAAAGTTAGAGGACTTATCCTGCAGGAACAGCACCGGCGCCATTGGCTGACCGTCGGAATCGTCGTCGTTGGACATGTCGAAAGTCATATCCTGCGCCGCCATGCGTGACTCCATCTCAAGCACGTCTTTGCTGGACACGCCAAGCTCGTTGGCCACCATTTCGACTTCAGCCTGATTAAACCAGCCCAGACGCTGCTTGGTTTTACGCAGGTTAAAGAACAGCTTACGCTGAGCTTTAGTGGTCGCGACCTTCACAATACGCCAGTTACGCAGCACGTATTCATGAATCTCGGCCTTGATCCAGTGCACCGCAAAGGAGACCAGGCGAACGCCCACTTCCGGATTAAAACGGCGTACGGCTTTCATCAGGCCGATGTTGCCTTCCTGAATAAGGTCTGCCTGCGGCAGGCCGTAACCGGAATAGTTACGCGCAACATGAACAACAAAGCGCAGGTGAGACAGGATCAGCTTTTTCGCTGCTTCCAGACTACCCTGGTAATGCAGCTTTTCAGCCAGCTCCTTCTCTTCCTCGGCCGTTAACATCGGCCAGGCGTTCGCAGCCCGGATATACGACTCCAGGTTACCAACAGGGGCTAAAGCTAAATTTTGCATTTCTTTGGTCATTCAAACCCTCTCTTAGAGACTTACGTACAGGTTGCCATTTTACTGACTTATGGCGCGCCGACAACACGTCAGGGGCCAAACCGTAGCATTCACTGTACTCTCAGACAGTGATGTTATCCACAAGTTCAATGTAAAGCTGTGAATAGATTACACACAAAGTGTGACGGTTGTTGCAGCATGGCAGGGGCACAGCGGTGTAAAACGCACTCCCTGCTGACGACGTTATCGTAGCAGGGAATGAGTATATCAAAAACTTTTTACTCCGGCGTAAAGCGGCGTAAATGTTGAACAGTAGCAAGCCAGGCTGCCAGCCAGCCGATCATCGAAGAGACCAGCAGCAGCAGCAGGCACTCGTCAAAGCCCAGGCCGCTGATGTCGAACTTCGTGCCGAAGACCTGCGCCACGTCCGTGACCGCAGAGGACAGGCGCATCACCAGAATCTCGGACAGGATCAGCGAAAGGAACGCACCGCTAAACCCGAGCAGCGCGCCGCCATAAAGGAACGGGCGCAGAATAAAGCCATCAGTAGCGCCGATCAGCTTCTGCACATTAATAGTATCACGGCGGGCAAAGATGCTCAGGCGCACCGAGTTACCAATCACCAAGAACACCGCCGCCACCATCAGAATACCGATCATCGCCGCCACGCGCCCGACCAGCCCGGTCAGCGCCGCAAGACGGGCAAACCAGCTGTCATCCATGCGTACTTCATCGACGCCGTGAATCTTCGCCACGCGGTCACGCAGCGTATTCAGATGGTCCGTACTCTGGAAATCCAGCTTAGGGTTAACCACCGCAACCGCAGGAAGCGGGTTCTCTTCCAGCATATCCAGCGCGCCGCCAAAGCCCGACCAGTTGCGGAACTCGCCCAGCGCTTCCTCGCGGGAAAGGTAGTTAACTTTATCAACGCCCTCCTCCGCCTGAATAGCGCCTACAACCTGCTGCGCGGCGTTGTCGTCCAGCGCCTTATCGAGATAAACGGTAATTTGCGGCGACGGATAATACTGGGTAGCCGCCTGGTTCACGTTCTTGTAGACCATATAGCAGACGCTCGGCAGCGTCAGGGAAATGGCAATCACCATGACCGTCAGGAAAGTCGCCAGCGGCTTGCTTTTCAGATCCTGCAGCGCGCCTTCCCAGGCGTAGCGGAACTGCTCATTCACGCCGCCTTTCAGAGCTTTGCTTTTGGACTGCGGCCCCTTGCCGCGCTTCTTCACCGAGCGGCCAAGGTCGCCCAACTTATTCAGCTGGTTAATCTTGTCCAGCTTATTGCTGAAGCGCTTGATGTGGTTGAGCGCACTGTGTTTATTCACCTGTCAGGCCTCCATGCAAATGGCCGTCGCTGAGCGTTAACATGCGGTAATTGCGACGCGAGATAAGCCCCATGTCGTGGGTCGCCATCAGCACCGTCACGCCCACGCGGTTAAATTCTTCAAACAGGCGCAGAATGCCTTCTGATAGCGCATCGTCAAGGTTACCGGTCGGTTCATCCGCCAGCAAAACCGCGGGTTTGTTCACCACCGCACGAGCGATGCCGACGCGCTGCTGCTCACCGCCGGAGAGTTGAATCGGAAAGTTCTTCGCTTTGTCCAGCAGCCCGACCTTATCCAACGCCGCCGAGACGCGACGACGAATGTCTTCGCCGCTGGCGCCCGCGATGATCAGCGGGATCGCCACGTTGTCGTACACGGTTCGGTCCATCAGCAGATGGTGATCCTGGAAGATCATGCCAATCTGGCGACGCAGGAACGGCACTTCACGGCTTTTCAGGCGGCTGATATCGTGGCCGCTGAAAAAAATCTTCCCGGCGCTTGGCCTTTCGATACCGCAGATAAGCTTGAGCAGAGTACTCTTCCCTGCGCCAGAATGGCCGGTCAGAAAGGCCATCTCGCCCGGTTGCATATGGAAGGTGACTCCCTGCAACGCTTGTCTCCCGCCGAGATAGGCTTTACTGACGTGTTCAAAGCGAATCATTGTTAATCCTCTCGGGCAAAAAGTGCCTCTATAAAGTCGCCCGCGTTAAACGGCCGTAAATCAGAAATTTGTTCGCCGACGCCAATGTAGCGAATCGGAATGCCGAACTGGTCTGCCACAGAGAAGATTACGCCACCCTTGGCGGTACCATCCAGTTTGGTCAGAGTGATGCCCGTCAGCCCCACCGCTTCGTGGAACAGTTTAGCCTGGCTTATCGCATTCTGACCGGTGCTGGCGTCGAGGGTGAGCATAACCTCATGCGGGGCATCTTCGTCCAGCTTTTTCATAACCCTGACAATTTTCTTCAATTCTTCCATCAGGTGCGCTTTGTTCTGCAGGCGCCCGGCGGTGTCAGCAATCAGCACGTCAACGTTACGCGCCTTTGCCGCCTGAATGGCATCGAAGATAACCGAGGCGGAGTCCGCGCCGGTATGCTGGGCCACAACAGGAATATTGTTGCGCTGGCCCCAAACCTGCAGCTGCTCAACCGCCGCCGCACGGAAGGTGTCGCCCGCCGCCAGCATCACGGATTTACCCTGCTGCTCAAACTGGCGCGCCAGCTTGCCGATGGTGGTGGTTTTACCCACGCCGTTCACGCCAACCATCAGGATAACAAACGGCTTTTTGCCTTCGATATTCAGCGGCTCATCCACTTTCGCGAGGATGTCGCTCATCTCTTCTTTGAGCAGGCCGTACAGCGCTTCGGCATCGCGAAGCTGCTTGCGGCTTGCGCCTTCGGTGAGATTGGTGATGATTTTACGGGTAGTTTCCACCCCAACGTCGGCAATCAGCAGCTGCTCTTCCAGCTCTTCAAAAAGATCATCATCGATTTTTTTGCCGCGGAACAGACTGATAAATCCGGAACCAAGGTTTTGTTTGGTTTTTACAAGGCTGCGCTTCAGGCGGGCAAAAAAGCCTTCTTTGGTCGGTTTTTCCTGCTCTTGCTGCACGATGACCGGGGCCACCGCTTCGACAGCCTCTTCTTCGAGGTCTTCTTCTGCTAAAGCTTCGTCTTCAACGGCGTCCTGGTTCGCAAACAGCGCTTCGGCTTCGATAACTTCTTCGTTGACGATCTCATCCTGCTCGGCCTGCCATTCGTCCGGCTGCTCTACGCTTTCGGCGACGTCTTCCGGCAGCGGCAGCGTTTCGTGCTCAACGGCGGCAACCGGCTGTTCGATGACTTCCGGCTCTTCAATCACCTCAGGCTCAACGGCGGCCTCTGGTTCAACAACAGGCTCTGGCTCGATAATCGCAACAGGTTCTGGCTCAACAACGGGTTCTGGCTCGACCACAACCTCGGGCTCGACGGCCACTTCCGGCTCAGGAATTTTTTCCGGCTCGGCAACAAGCGCCTTTTCTTCGGCCTCTTCGGTGAGCTGCTCGTTAACCTCAACGACCTGTTCAGCAAATTTTTCGGACTCCTCCAGTGAGTGCTCACTAACTAAATCCTGTCCCTCCGGCTCCACAGCCTGGGGCCGTTGAGGCTCATCCTGCGCGGCAGCCTGCTCAGTAACCGGTTGTTCTTCTATTACTTTTTGTTCTGTTTCTGCTTCCGGCTGCTGCTCTTTCTGGCCAAATCCCAGCCAGGAAAAAAAGCCACGTTTTTTCTCTTTCGCCATTTGCGACTACACTCCTCGCTGTTAACTCATGGCACAGACCCGATTCTGCTTGCCACGGGCATAAAAAATAGTGCGTTAGTCTATCACTTTCCCGGCGCGGCATCACGCCAGTGGATTAAGGTTTCCTGGCCGGGCGAGCACCGTTAGAATAGCCGCAAAATTTAGCATCGCAGTGAGAGCAATGAAGAAACCCCAATCCGCTGGCTCAGGCCAGATTCGCATCATCGGAGGCCAATGGCGCGGTCGAAAACTTCCGGTTCCCGACAGCCCCGGTCTGCGCCCAACAACGGATCGCGTACGCGAAACGCTGTTTAACTGGCTGGCGCCGTCAATGGTGGATGCGCATTGCCTCGACTGTTTTGCCGGCAGCGGCGCACTTGGTCTGGAAGCGCTCTCTCGCTATGCCGCCAGCGCAACGCTGATTGAGATGGATCGCACGGTGTCCCAGCAGCTCCAGAAGAACCTGGCGACCTTAAAAGCCAGCAATGGCAAGGTACTTAACGCCAACACGCTCAGCGTTCTCGCCCAGCCGGGCACGCCGCATAACGTGGTTTTTGTCGATCCGCCGTTCCGTAAAGGGCTGTTGGATGAGACGCTTAGCCTGCTGGATAAAAACGGCTGGCTGGCGGATGAGGCGCTAATCTACGTAGAAAGTGAAGTGGAAAATGGTTTGCCGGCGGTGCCTGCAAGCTGGGCGCTGCACCGTGAAAAAGTCGCCGGTCAGGTGGCTTACCGCCTGTTTATTCGTGAAGCTCAAGGAGCCGCATAATGCCGATACTGATTAACTTTGGCCGCCTGTTGATGCTTTGCGTCTGGGGCTTTCTGATCTTCAACCTGATTCACCCTTATCCTCGCCCGCTCAACATCTTTGTTAACGTCGCGCTGATCTTTATGGTGATTATGCACGGCCTGCAGCTGAGTCTGCTAAAAGCGACCCAGCCGAAAGACGGCCCGGCGTTGCCCCGCAGCGAGCAAATCAAAATATTCGTTTTTGGCGTGTTTGAGCTGCTGGTCTGGCAGAAAAAGCTGCGTCAGGGTAAGTGATTTTCTTCGGGGACGAAGCTGACAAAGCGCGTCCCCTTATAGTTTAGCGTGCCTTTATCCCCCACCGTTACCGCATGGTATTGCGCCGCGTCTACTCGCATTTTCATGTCCATGCCGCCGCTCTGCGGTGCAAACCAAATCTCATAGCGTATTGCATCTTCCGGCGGGGTCACTTCACGCTGGCGCGAGCGTCTGTCATTGGACGGTTTTTCACGTTTAGTCGCCACCACCACTTTTTTTACGCTCAGCGGTGCCGCGTCGTTATCAATGCTCTGGCGGCGCTGCTGCAGGTAGCGGTATGAGGCGGCAACGGCGATCGCCACAACGATCGCGATAATGAAAATGGGAGGCTTACTCATGGCTTTTTCTCTAATTGTCAGACACTTTTAAGCATAACCCTGGCACCGCGCCGCTGTCATCTGCGCCGCTTAGCCACTAGACTGAATACTGTTACGCCAACAATTAGAATAAGGATATGCCATGCTTTGGTCATTTATTGCTGTTGCGTTATCTGCCTGGATTTACATTGATGCTTCCTTGCGCGGGTCGACCTGGCAGCGCTGGATTTTCAAGCCGGTCACCCTGCTGCTGCTGCTGCTGCTGGCCTGGCAAGCGCCGATGTTTGAAGCTGCAGGCTACCTGATTGTGGCGGGTCTTCTGGCGACGCTTGTCGGCGATGCTCTCACGCTGTTACCGACACAGCGCCTGCTGTATGCGGTGGGCGCCTTCTTCCTTTCACACCTGCTGTATACCATCTATTTTGCCAGCCAGATGACCCTGGCCATATTCTGGCCGCTGCCTCTGGCCCTGCTGATTATCGGCGCGCTGCTGGTGGCGACTCTCTGGACGCGGCTTGAAGCCCTGCGCATGCCGATTCTGACATTCATCGGCATGACGCTGGTGATGGTGTGGCTGGCGGCCGAGCTTTACTTCTTCCGCCCGACAAGCGCCAGCTTCTCCGGTTTTGTCGGTGCCAGCCTGCTGCTGCTGGGCAATATCGTCTGGCTGGTCAGCCACTATCGTCATCGCTTCAGAGGCGATAGCGCGATTGCCGCCGCCTGCTATTTTGCCGGGCACTTTATGATTGTTCGCGCCCTGTACATCTGAGGTTAACGCCTGTCTTCCGCCAGGGAGGCAGGCTCCAGCCCGCGGGTTTTACCGTAGATAATGGTCAATACCGCAGGCACCGTAAACGCCACCGCTATCGCAATCACCTCATAAATCATCTTCGATTCCGGCCCGCTAAACAGCCCCAGCTCGAACACGTTCAACACCGGCAGGAAGCTGTAGGTTTTCACGCCCAGCAGCCCGGTAATCCCGCCGCCCAGCGCCGCACCGATGCAGCCGAACACAAACAGCATGCGGTATTTAAGGTTCACGCCGTACAGGGCGGGCTCGGTGATACCAAAGAAGGCGGAAAGCGAGGCGGAAATCGCAATCTGCTTGTCTTTCAGGTTACGGGCAACAAAGATTGCGCCGAACACCGCGCCAAACTGGCCCATCACCGCCGACATAAACATCGCCATAATCGTGTCGTAGCCGTTGACCTGAATGTTAATCAGCGCCAGCGGGATAATGCCCCAGTGTACGCCAAACACCACGAACAGCTGCCCGATCCCCGCCAGCAATGCGCCGGAAATCACCGGGCTGAGGTTGTACAGCCACGCATAGCCGTTAGCGATGCCGACGCCGACATAATCGGCAACCGGGCCAATCACCGTAAAGACCACGAAGCCGCTGATAATCAACGATAGACAAGGGACGAACACCAGCGCGGCAATCTCAGGGATGATCTTTTTCAGCCAGCGTTCGACGTGGCTCAGGAACAGGACGGCAAACACCGCCGGGATCACCGCACCGCCGTAGATTTTCACGTTCAGCGCCAGCCCCATGACGTGAAATGCGCCGGGAACGCTGGCATCCGTTAGCGGGAAGATCATCGCCGCCGTCAGCGCCAGCGCGCTAAATTTATTGGCCTTAAAGCGCTCTGCTGCCGTCACCGCAATAAACAGCGGCAGCATGACGAAGACGCCGCTCGACAGCGCATTGAACACGGTGAACACATAGGAATGGGTATCCACCAGGTTCATCGTCTGCAGCAGAACCACGATACCTTTCACTACCCCAACGCCGGCCAGCACGCCGATGTAAGGGGTAAAAATCGCCGAAAGCGTTGCCAGCAGGCGGTTGATAACCGAACCCTGCGCCGCCGCGGGCTCTTCCGCAGAGGACTCTCCCATCTGCGCCGTTATTGCCAGAAAAACTTTTTCAACCTTCGGCCCAATCACAATCTGAAATTGCCCTGGGTTTTCAACCAGCTTGACTACCTCCGGCAACTTATAAAGCGCGTCTTTATTAATCTTACTTTTATCTTTGATGGTAAAACGCAAGCGGGTTGCACAGTGGGTAAGATGCTCTATATTTTCTGCCTCGCCGACGTGCTGAATTATCTGCCGGGCAAGCTGACTGAAGGTAGCCATAATCATTCCTTAGTAGCAAGGTATGGAAATTATTGTTGTGTAAGGTACAGCCCGTATCAGGCGTAATCGCCCGGTTTCGTTTTGCTTTTCACCGCAATGCCAAAGTCGGTGAAGATTCGCTGCGGAAGATTATTTCTTTTCGCCTCGGCAATATGGTGAGCCAGGATCTGGAACGGGATAACCAGGATCAGCGGTGCGATAAATTCATCAACATCGGCTTTCACCGCCAGCGTGCGCGGATCGTTATCCTCACCTAATTTAATGGTGTACACGTAGTCGGTATATTTCTGCTCATAGGCCTTCAGCAGCAATAAACGTTCGCGAGCCACGCCCGGTGTATCAATAAAGAACATCCGGTGATTGCCGTTCACTTCGAAATAGGGCCCGTGCATAAAAGCTTCCAGCTCAACGCCCTGAGAAGGAACGCGAATTGTCTCGGCAAACTTGGTTTCCATCTCTTTGATAACGCCGACGCTCGGCCCATAACCAATCGAGGTAAATCGCGGGGAGGCGGCCAGCTCATCCTGCCATTTGCTGAAGAAGACTTCGGTGTCGGCGATAATGCCCGGAATAGCTTTCACCGCCACGTCCAGTTTCTCCAGCTCGACCGCTTCCTGCTCAGCGTCAATTTTGCCGCTGCGGCGAGCGGCGAACACGCCCAACAGCATGAATTTCAGGAGGGTGGCAACGTATCCTTTGGTCACGTAGCCCACGCGCTCTTCGCCAATTTCGATATCAATGACATGGTCAACGGTGCGCGCCAGTTCGCTGCCCGTTTTGCTGGTAATGCCCAGCGTTTTAACCGGGTGACTCTGGCGAATATGCTGAATCGCGTTGATGGTGGAGGTGCTTTCCCCGCTCTGGGATACGCCAATCACCAAATCAGTAGTCTCGCTGAACTTTTCGTAGTGCTGGAAGTGGAAGGGTTCCTCCACCGAGATACGAACGTTCGCCAGCTTTTCCACATAGTATTTCGCGCTTTTGATGGCGTTGATGCTGGATCCCGTCGCCAGAACCAGCCACTCTTTTTGCTCGCCGAGCATCGGAAGATCGGACGGATAGCGTGCAATCATGGCGCTTAGCGTCGCCTGCTCTTCGTGGATGTAGGTCATCATTGTCGGTTTCATCGGCTCTCCTGTAATTAAAACCTGAAAACGTTTTCAGGTTTTAGGCTAGAGGAGTCCACCGAGGCTTGTCAACGCCAGATCGCGCAACTGTTAGCGGGATCAAAAAATAACGCAGAGGGGAAAACGGGCGGATGCCGTAAAAACACAATCCGCCGTTGAAAACTAAGAGGATTCACCGCCGGTCACGCTAAGAGGGATTTTTTCTGCCGGGGCCACATCAGCAGCCTGATTCAGGATAGCCATTAATCGCCGCATCACCTCTTTACCCATTAACGCATTCTGATGGTCAACGGTGGTAATCCGCGGAATAAAATACTCGCTGCCTGGAAAATATTCGCAGCTTACTACGGCAATATTTTCAGGTACCGAAAGATTTTTATCTTTTAGCGCGCGAATAGCGCCTTTTGCAACGTGGTCGTTAATCGCCACAATGGCGTCCGGCAAGGCTTCATTCTTAGAAATTAGCGTTTCAATGGCCTCATAGCCATGCTGTAAATAAAAGTTGTTTAGCACAACAAAACTGTTTTCCACCGGCAAACCTGCAGCCTCCAGCTCGGCACGAAATACGGCTTCACGCTCGCGAGTAATATAAACATTCTTCGAGCCGCCGATAAAGCCAATACGCCGGTAGCCTTTATCAACCAGGTGGCGCGTCGCTAGCCTCACGCATCCTGCCTGATCGCGTTCTACGCAGGCATATTCCACGTCCGGCAGCTTACGCCCCACGACCACGACCGGCACGATAGCAATCAGCTTTTTTAGCTCCTGCAGGTAGGTCGCTGAAATATCGTTGTAGTCGATATTGCCGCCAAGAATGATCACGCCGTCTATCTGGCTGTCGGTGATGGAATTAAAAATATGCTCTTCGGGCACCACCGGCGCTTCGCGAGAGGTTCTGTTTGCCGACTGCGTGTCGTAAAGCGTGACCTTATAGCCGAGCCGTAAGCTCTCGTGCTCAATCTGCGCCACCAGCATCACAAAGTAGGGGTTACTGATATCCGAAACGACAATCGCCAGCGTCTGGGTTTTCTTCGAGATCATCCCCCGCGCGAGCAAGTTCGGGCTGAAATTATGCTCCTGAATCACTTTTTCGACCCGGCTGCGCGTTTTATCTGCCACCCAACTGTTGTTGTTCAGTACCCGGGAGACGGTGGCGATAGACACCTGCGCCAGCTCCGCAATATCTTTGATTGTCAGTGGTTTTTTCATCGACTCATTCTCATCCCGACCTGCGGATAATACTAGGGGAAGCGCCACAGGGAAGCAAAGGCCAATCCTGAAAACTGCCGCTCGTCAGCCAGAAACGCCCGGCGGTAAAAAAAAGACGCTTGACTCTGGAGTTGACTCCAGAGAGTAACATCGGTAATGAGAAAATTATCATTACCGGAGGGCGCCATGCTCAACACACCTCAAGACGGCAAAAAGCCACCGCAGTTTGCGTTTGCCAAACTCAGCCCGCTGCAGGCGGAAGGCCCCTCCTGCTGCGCCGATGACGGCTGCTCAGCACAGAAACCAGAGCCGGAAATCGCCGACAACGGCAGCCGCTATAGCTGGCACGTAGAGGGGATGGACTGCGCGGCCTGCGCACGTAAAGTAGAAAATGCGGTAAAACAGGTTAGCGATGTTCAGCAGGTGCAGGTCGTATTCTCGACAGAAAAGCTGCTGGTCAGCTCAGCGCGCGACGTTCGCAGTGACGTAGAAAAAGCCGTCAAGGCCGCGGGCTACACCCTGAATGCAAGCAACGCGCCGAAGCAGGAAAAAAGCAGCAGCCTGCAGGAAAATCTGCCGCTGATCCTGCTCATTGTGCTGATGGCGGTTAGCTGGGGACTCGAGCAGTTCAACCATCCGCTCGGCAACCTGGCGTTTATCGCCACCACACTGGTTGGCCTGTGGCCGATTGCGCGCCAGGCCGTGCGCCTGATACGCAGCGGCAACTGGTTCGCAATTGAAACGCTGATGAGCGTCGCGGCTATCGGCGCGCTGTTTATCGGTGCAACTGCCGAAGCGGCGATGGTTCTGCTGCTGTTCCTCGTCGGTGAGCGCCTCGAATCCTACGCCGCCAGCCGTGCACGCCGTGGGGTAAGCGCCTTGATGGCGCTAAAGCCGGACGTCGCTATTCGCCTCCGGGACGGCGAGCGCGAAACCGTCGCGCAGGCCGACCTTCGCCCCGGCGACGTGATTGAAGTCGCCGCCGGTGGCCGCCTGCCCGCGGATGGTCGTCTGCTCAGCGGTTTTGCCAGCTTTGACGAAAGCGCCTTAACCGGGGAATCCGTGCCGGTGGAACGCCAGCAGGGCGAAAAAGTCGCCGCTGGCAGCACCAGCGTTGATCGCCTTGTTCAGCTGGAGGTGATTTCCGAACCCGGCGACAGCGCCATCGACCGCATTCTGCGGCTGATTGAAGAAGCCGAGGAGCGCCGCGCGCCGATCGAGCGCTTTATCGATCGCTTTAGCCGGGTTTATACGCCAATCATCATGCTGCTCGCGCTGCTGACCGCCGTCGTTCCCCCTTTACTGTTCGGGCAGAGCTGGGAGCCGTGGATCTATAAGGGCCTGACGCTGCTGCTGATCGGCTGCCCGTGCGCGCTGGTTATCTCCACGCCGGCGGCCATTACTTCCGGTCTTGCCGCAGCCGCTCGCCGTGGCGCGTTGATTAAAGGTGGCGCGGCGCTGGAACGCCTCGGTCAAATCCAGCAGGTCGCCTTTGATAAAACCGGCACGCTCACGGCGGGTAAACCTCAGGTGACGGCCATTGCCGTAGAAGAAGGGATAGAAGAAGACCAGCTGCTGGCGCTTGCCGCCGCGGTCGAACAGGGTTCCACCCATCCGCTGGCGCAGGCCATTGTAAACGCAGCACAGCAGCGTAATCTGCCTCCTCTGGCAGCGGAGAGTCACCGCGCGCTGGCCGGAGTTGGCGTGGAAGCGAATATTCAGGGTGAAACGCTGCTGCTCAGTTCACCGTCCAGGCTTGACGGGCAGGCACTCAACAAAACCTGGCAGCAACGTATCGCGAAGCAGGAAGAAGAGGGCCAGACGGTCATCGTGGTGCTGCGTTCAGGTAATCTGCTGGGAACCATCGCCATGCGCGATACTTTGCGCAGCGATGCGCGTGAAGCGGTGACGGCGCTCCATCAGTTAGGGATTCAGGGCGTGATGCTGACGGGGGATAACCCCCGCGCGGCGGCGGCAATCGCTAACGAACTGGGTATTGATTATCGCGCCAGCCTGCTCCCGGCGGATAAAGTGGCAGCGGTAAACAAACTCAACGCCGCCGCGCCGCTGGCGATGGTCGGCGACGGCATTAACGATGCCCCGGCGATGAAAGCGGCCACCATTGGCATTGCCATGGGCAGCGGCACGGACGTCGCACTGGAAACCGCGGATGCCGCCCTGACCCACAACCGCCTGACCGAACTGGCCAGCATGGTGCGGCTCGCCAGAGCGACCCATAACAACATTCGCCAGAACGTGACGATTGCGCTGGGGCTGAAGGGGATTTTCCTTGTCACCACCCTGCTGGGCCTGACCGGCCTGTGGCTGGCAGTGCTGGCAGACTCAGGTGCCACCGCGCTGGTGACGGCGAACGCCATTCGCCTGCTGCGGAAGAAATAGTTTTCTAGATATTGCGGGGCGCAAGCACGCGCCTCGTTCAGTGACTCTTACGCAGCAAGTAGCGATAAGGCAGCGCGTCGGTCTCGCTGGCGACCAGCTCGTGCTCCATAAAACGACAGAAGCCTGGGATATCACGCGTGGTGGCCGGGTCGTCGGCGATCACCAGCAGCGTTTCGCCTACGAGCATATTGCGCACGGTTTTGCGCACCATCATCACCGGCTCCGGGCAGCGCAGGCCAAGGGTATCCAGCGTATGGTCGGGGGTTGCGAACAAATCGGTCATAGCACTCTCAGGTCGTCAAAAACCGCGCTAGTTTACGCCGGGGAAAATCTGGCGCAAGCCGCGTGAACGATTGCGTTAAAATTAACCATTGCAATGAAAAGCTAAAGCAGTATCATCCCCGCGCTTTACGTTTTTGACTGGGTTCCCTCACCCCACTACTAAAAAGGCTACAACATGATGCAGTTCAGCACTCGTCAGCGCACTAATGCGCTGTTTTGGCTATCGCTTTTTCATTTGCTGGTGATCACCTCCAGCAACTATCTGGTTCAGCTTCCGGTCTCTGTCTTCGGGTTTCATACCACCTGGGGCGCCTTCAGCTTCCCGTTTATCTTCCTGGCAACCGACCTCACGGTGCGTATTTTTGGCGCTCCGCTGGCGCGGCGAATTATTTTCGCGGTGATGATCCCGGCGCTGGTCATCTCTTACGGCATCTCGTCGCTGTTTTACATGGGAAGCTGGCAGGGGTTTGAAGCGCTAACCCACTTCAACCTGTTTGTTGCCCGTATCGCGGTCGCCAGCTTTATGGCCTATGCGCTCGGCCAGATTCTGGACGTGCACGTCTTTAATCGCCTGCGTCAAAACTACTGCTGGTGGC